>VNJS01005854.1:0-10141 GCA_008042575.1 Drosophila watanabei | reverse complement strand
GCTAATGAAATTCTTATTAACGAAGATTTATTTTCAATACCCTTAAAATCAAGCCTACTAGGCATTAAATATTCGGAATCGCTTGACATAAACGAAATACAAATAACACATAAAATTAAACACATTTATCAAAAAGCTCTATTATTTAATATTTCGTCGCCAGCTGCAAAAATTATTATTCCTATAATACATAATGACTGACTTCTCAGAGACTTTTGCTAACAGTGACACCCAGTCAACTGAATGCACCTATACCCAGCTTACCAGTACCTCTAGCTGTCCATCTTCATCAAGTAAGTATAATTGTAAAATCTTATTTTCAAAAACATTAATTCGTTTTATAATTTCAGATATCTTGCAATTAATCTATGGTTAAATGCAGAAGTTAAATAAAAATGTTAAAAAAAAAATAACCAAAACATTATTTTTACACATAGATCTTAGCCAACGGATTGATAATTTGGAGGCAGAAAATACAAGAATTCAAACTCGCCTGCTGACTGAAGTGATTTCTCAACGAAAACTTACACCAGGAAATAAACCGCGAATGCTGCTGCCACCGAAACCATTCTATAGTGTTGACGACATTGACAAATTCGAAAATGATTTAAACAATTCGTCTGAATTGTGTGAATAACTGTTAAGACATAATTAAATCGGAATTTATCTGGAAACTAAAACAGACGTTGTGTATTTTTTCATTTTATAGGAAGCAGAATTGTTAAATTACAATATTGCTGACCCTGCGAAATTTGTACGCACAATTTAAAACGCCCTGGTCAACAAAATTCTTACACTGGTCGGGGATGAATATTTTCATATTGTTCCGCTTATGAAACGGAACATCCACGAAGCCAAAGTTCAAAACAAATATGAAGAACTCTTCCGAGCTATGTCTAAATATCTGGAGGAAACAAAAAAGAACTTTTACACCTACCAACTAAAAAGCAGCAAAGGACTACACGTAGTACTAAAAGGAATCGAACCTGACGTCGCCCCCTCTGAGATATCAGAAGGCCTTAAAGACAAGGGACTCTCTGCTAAGAATGTCAGCAACATCATCAACAAAAACAAAAAGCCGCAACCACTCTTCAAGGTCGAGCTCGAGCCAGACAGCAAAACCTTTAAGAAAAATAAAGTGCACCCGATCTACAAGCTGCAGTTCTTATTGCATCGGAGGATCACCTTGGAAGAACCCCACAAACGCAACGGTCCAGTACAATGCACAAATTGTCAGGAGTATGGACACACCAGGACGTACTGCACACTTCGGTCAGTCTGCGTAGTCTGCGGAGACTTCCACAATTCCGCACACTGACCTGCTAACAAAGAAGACCCACGTACAAAAAGATGTGGGAACTGTGGAGGAAACCATTCGGCAATCTACAGAGGCTGTTTGGTGTACAAGAAGATGAAGAGTCGTATGCGACGAGCGACAGCTACGCGACAACAAAATACAAAAAATGTGTATTCTAAATCAACAACTACGCCAGACGTATTTTTCGGCAAGGCAGCCGGTCCGCTCGGTACCACCAATGGCATCTCCTACGCTGATGCTCTACGAACTGACATGGAAAATCCACTTCAGACACACGAAAAAACCGCTCAGCAAGTCCCAGTCCAGCCGCAAAACAATTTGCAAACTATGATGTTTACCAGGCAACAAAGTATGATGGAGCGGGTAGTAAGGGTGCGCCAATCGAAGGCAAAGTCAACAGGGCAACTGTTGATAAATATTCATTCGCTCTAATGGAGCACCAAGTCGACTATAATCCTTTGACTGCAAATCCTTACCGAGACATGGGCAAGTCTTGAAAGTGCCTCCCCTCTAGTCAGGCGTGTAAAGCTACCCGTGCCCACTGACTATAAGGTTCACAGCTGAGGGTTTAACCAGTCGTGTTCGAACGAAGCCTTCCCAGGGCCGGGCAACCCTGGGTTGAAAGGAGCCTTGCCGTGCCTTAGGGGCGAAGCCACGGTCGACGTTTTTCAAGGCCCCAAACCACTCGGGCCCGGCGCGCTCGCCCTACCAAGCAAAGCGGGCGTTAATGAACTTGAATACGACAACAATCCGTTTCGGACCTCGTGGGTCACCCACCAAAAGAGATAGAATTGGACGAGGAGGAGCTACTGCGCTCAGACCATGGGACTTTGGCTCAGCACAATTCAGAGGGACGTGCAAAGACAAGCACACCTCAAGCGACTCAACCACCCACAAGTAAAGCAGCAAGCCAAGCCAAAACAACGGGCGAACACGGGAAGAAAAAACCGTGGACCCACCAGCAACGAAAGGCGCAGGCAAGCAAGGCCCATTTCATCCTCGCCAAAATCCCGAGGAATAAAAAGGAGGGCAAAGCCGACCCGCGCTACATAGCAGACAAAGCCAGGAAGCGCAACCGCTCACAAGAAGTGAGGGAGAGTGCTCCGAAGAGAGCCAAGGACGCCAAGGGCGCACCGAGACCGACTACTTTCGTCATGCCGGCGAAAAAGTTTCAGCGAGGTGGCCAGAGACAGCCTCGCAATGACACTTGTTGATGAGCAATGACGATGGACGCTTTCTGATGGAGAAATGTAAGGAGGTCGGGACCCAGTTGGCGGAGATGGTAACCAACAAGATACTGTCCGAGCCAACGGGTCAGTCACCCTTCTTTGACTCCTCAGAAATGGTTAGAGGGCACCGGGTAATCATGGAAGGGGATGAGCATAAAGCTGGTCCCCGACAAGGACATCCCAAGGAGACCCAGAGCTCGCATTTTGTTACCCAAGGGGCTGTCTAGCCATAAAAGGGTGCTCAAGACTCTGCAAGCAATGAACAAGGGAGTCGATATGGAGGACTGGGCCATCCTCAAAGCGGAACGGGAAATGAAGTCCAGCCAGCCATACCTGTTCCTGATCAACCAGCTTAAGGCAGCAGATAACAAAGTCCGGTACGGCATTAGGAAGGCCAAGGTAAAGATCTTCCTAGACGAACCGGACGACATCCTAGAAAACGAAGTCGAGTCGAAGTAAAATTAGCTGTTGGACGACTTGGCAATTGACGACAGCATCCCCAACATCACCCCGATCTAATGCCGACAGTCGTTCAGATCAACCTAAAGCTCAGCTCCCACGCTTCAGCTAATCTGGGGCTAATTCTTCGGGAGAAGGACATCGACATCGGCCTCATACAAGCCATGGACAAAGGACGGGCATGGCCAGAGCCGTCGCGGAGAGAATTATTGTCGGGGTCCTAAGCCGTCGCGGAGAGAAAGCCGTCCCAGAGAGAATTATCACTGTTGGGCTCGTAATCCGTCCCAGAAAGGTTAGGATTGGTTATTGGGCTCGGAAGCCGTCTTAGGTGGTAAGGGCGGGGAGGGAGGAAACTACGGGAAGACTAGCTACAATTGTTTTTTTTTTTTTTTCCTATTGCATACTTTTATTGTCGCCGGAATCGTTCAATACCATTTGAACATAACCGGGCGTTTAGTAGGTGGGGTGAATATGTATATATGGGGGTGTGCCTTTAGTCTATACAAATTATTTACAAATATTTACATAACTAAACAAAATTACTGTATAAAACGGGAAGACAGATCGTTGGGATGCAATCTCTTCAGCCTTCGTAGAGTTTGCGGGTCGGCCAGTCTGCTAGCCAGTGGATTTGGGTGATTCGTTAGCCTATCCGAGAGCTCAGGAGCCAATCAAACTACAATGTATTAAGAGGACCGGATCGGATGACCCAGTTCAACCAAAAGTCTTCGCTGTTGACTACTGGATGCGTGCTACAGAGTAGGCTTACCTCACCCGATGTCGGCTGCTAAGCGATTTTACAGCGGCTGCGGCTCTCCTTTTATAAGGATCTGGCGGGTATTACCGTGCCCTTTCCTCTTTCTGGCGTTAGCCCTCTTCCGGCATGTGCCTAACGCCTCTCCGGTCCAGTGTGACCGTCCGTGCGTTTTGGCGCGCCCGCGCTTTCAAATTCGAAAATTCGTTTGTGTTTGTTTCTTCTTCTTTTCTGTATGTCTTTCTTTTATTGTTTCTTTCATTTTTTCTTCAGTTTTGTGTCTTATGTGCTACCTTATTCTTTATTCTTATTTCCTATTTAGTTAGATAATTTGCGCGACACGCGTCGGCGGCTCTCCATGTCCCTTTCGTCGTAGTGCTCTTCGCCTGTACTCCCTTTGCCGTCTGTTCGCGTTCGTGGCTCCACGTGGGAGTGCTGTTTCTTGGCGCGTGCGCAACCCTGGATCGGCCTGGGCGAACCTTCGCCGTCGATGGTACTGCTGGTGGGTCCCACACCTTCTCCTGGCTAGTCGCCACCCGGTTCCCCATCTTGGCCGGTGCTGTCCTCTTCCTTGCTGCCCCTGGCACGGCTTGTGCCTCTACCAGCTTCACCCTCGTTTTTGCTGCCGCTGCTTTAGCGTGGTTCTCCCGGAAGCGCTGCGCTCTTCCCCGAACTTGTGCATTCTGCGATCTGTAAAGAAATGAGATCGCTATGTGTTAGTGTCAGTGTGATGACAGTGGTGTAGTGTTGTTCTATGTACGGCATGCAGTGTTGGTGTACGTGGTATAGGTAGTGTTGATTTACGCGTTATTAGTAGTGTTAGGTTACGTGTTATGAGTAGTGTTGGCTTACGTGTTATTTGTAGTGTTGTGTTTTGAGTGTAGTGTTGGTCTATGTGTAGTATTGGTTTACGTGTTATTTTAAGTGTTGGGTTTTGAGTGTAGCTACCTGTTACGTTAGTGACTAGTGATGTGTTATGTTCATCGTGTAGATCGTGCTCTCTCCCCAGGTGTGGATTAATGTCACCAATGTACACTCGTTTTGTTTTTCGTTTAGTGTCTCGTACGGTCACGATCACGGGAGAACTGAATGCGGCTACCTTCCAGGGTCCATCGTACTTCGGGCCTAGCTTCGCGTTAAATTTATTTGCAGCGTTTGACAAGTGGTGTGCCTTGCACCAAACTAGATCCCGAAACTGCGGCTTCCATTCCCTCTTTCGGAGGTCGTAGTGGCGCCACTGCTGCTCCGCTGCTGCTTCCATGTTCCCTTTTGCCTCAATTCTCGTCTCTTAGAGCCGTATTCACCTGTCGGTTATACTCTTCTCCCTTAATCCGGATCCCTCCGTCACTCTATCAAAGACCGTATTCGGTAGCCGCAACTCTTTTTCGAATATTAGTTGGGCCGGGCTGTACTTAGTTGTCTCCGATGTGCTACTATTGAACGCCAACATAAGCTCCTTGATGTGTTCGTCCCACTTCGTTTGCTCCTCTCCCGTTAGCTGCACCACCATTGTCTTCACCGTCCTGTTTGTCCGTTGTGTCGGGTTTTCCTCCGGTGTGTATGGGGCTGTAAATTGTTGGCGTATGCCCCACTTCTCCATGGCGTTCCTCGTTTTTTGCCCCACAAACTGGACTCCGTTATCGGATATTAATGTTTTCGGTGCTCCAACTCTGGCGATTATCCTCTCCCGGAACACCCTGAGAAACGCTTCTGCCGTGGCTTGGCGAATCGCCGCCAGTTCTACCCACTTCGAAAACTTATCTTATATATAACCATAACCAGCAAAGTCGTATTCCCGTGTTTTGTCCTTGGTAGTGGTCCGACAAAATCTACACACACAGTTTCCCAGGGTGCGTCAGCAATCTTTGTGAGCATTGTCCCTGCCGCTTTTTGTTGTGGCACCTTGTACCTTTGGCAGCTCTTGCATCCCCTGGCGAATCTTTTCACATTCGTCGTTAGTCGCGGCCAGAAGTACCTGTTCCGTATTCTTTTTTTTGTTTTGAACAGACCCAAGTGACCTGTTTCTGCCGTGCAGTGATTTTCCGCCAATAGTTTCCACGGCTGTTGTTCTCGCTTGTCTCCGCTCAACTTATACAGTCGGCCTCTTTCTTTGCGAAATTCCGAATTGTGTGGATATTTTTCCAACTCTCTCTCGGTCTGTTCTACCCATGATCCTTTCATTGTTATTAGTTTCATCGGCGGTGCCCTCGAAAGCGTGTCTGTCAGCACATTCAGTTTGCCTCTTCGGTATTGTACTTCGAATTGGTAATGCTGTAATCCTAGTGCCCACCTTGCTACTCTATCCGCTGAACTCTTAATCGAATTTAGCCATTTGAGTTTGAGTTTGAATTGGTTTCCTTCGTGGTACATCTTGTATTTTTCGATGCCCCAGTAAATCGCTTAGCACTCCTTTTCGGTGGCGCTGCACTTCTACTCTACCTTGCTCAACTTCCTACTGGCGAATGAGATTACATGCTCGCCGTCGTCGGTGTCCTGCATTAGTACCGCCCCAATGCCGAAGTCGCTGGCATCTGTTTGGAGTTTGAACTGCTTTGCAAAGCCTTCTTCAGTTGTTCGATGGAGTTCTAATGTCGCTGATCCCACTCGAACTTTTTCCCTTTCCGAATCAGTTCCTGTAATGCTCCGGCCTGTTCGGTGAAGTTTGGGTTGAACCTTCGGTACCACGACGCCAATTCCAAGAAGCTATGTACCTCTCTCGTGTTCTTTGGCTCTGGTAGATCTCGAATTGCCGCAACATTATCTGGGTCCCTTCGAATGCTTTGGTCGCTGACCACATTCCCGAGGTATTTCAACTCCTTTTGGAGAAATGGCACTTATCTGGCTTTATCCGTAAGTTCGCCTGATGTAGTCTCCGGAATACTTCCTTCAACTTTTTCCGGCTTGTTTCGGCCTATCACGATTATATCGTCCAAGTACGCGAATGCAAACGGTTCCATCTCGGTTCCAATTGTTATATCCAATGCCCTTTGAAATGTTGCTGGTGCTGTTGTTAGTCCAAACGGCATTACCGTCCATTGGAACAGCCCTCGCCCTGGTACTGTGAACGCTGCGTACTGCCTACTATTTTCCTCCATCGGGATCTGCCAATATCCGGACTTTGTAGTAGCCGGAAAGCTAGTGGGTTCCTTTTGTTGGGTTCCCTGGCTCGTGTTCACTAGTTTAAGGGTAAGCTAGCGTATAAGGGGATTCGGCTTCGTGCACTTTTAGCATTGCTCTTTGCGACACTTGTCGGATTGTCGTGGGTTTTTCTTTACCTCCCTTACATGCACACACTGGACTACAAAAAAAAAAACTAGTAAGCTATTCAGGAGAACATCAGGAGCTTGGGGTGATTGGGTGTTATTCGCCATCCCTTTATATACCCTCCCTTCCGTGATAAACTCGTACGAATATGTTTGTGGTTATCCCTTATCCAAAGTTATATTAATAATCTATAATTCACATTGCGGCAGCATCGTCAAAATCAATTAGAAACTAATTTAAGTTCTATTCAAACATTTTATCAAGTATCGGGTATTAATTGAAAATATCGCAAAAAACATTCAAGTTGGCCAATCGCCCAAATACAATAACAAAACAAATTACAGTTCAATTTATCTTCTTACTTCCTAAGTTCTTATCGATGTCTAAAATTCTAAGTTCTGAATTTAAATTTGTATCCTACAAAAAGTTTGAATTGTTTCATCAAATTCTTATTCGACTATGTTTAATGTTTAATTAAATTATCTAGATATTCAATTCATATTCTCTTATTTTGTCTTTACCAAAAAAAGTGAACTTAAATTATTTATATGGCGTTTGTTTATTTTAAATGCACACGCATAATTATAGTAATTATTCTTACCAAGGTCAGGAATTAATAAATTGTTTTCAAATGAAATCAAAATAAGAAAGTTCATTCAACTCCGGTGAAGCAGGTTCGGCGGGCCCATCGAAAACTGTGCTGTGTTTTGTTTAAATAAAAATTTATGAATAACTTCTGACTCAAAGGGTTAGTGTTGTTTCAGTTATCCGCATACGAAGGGATCTGCGTCTTCGCATGAACTCAGGCGGCAGGCCTGTTTACTTTATTTTTGTTCTTCTCCAGAACATGGTGCCGCACGTGGCACGTGCGCGCTCAACTCAGCTAGGGGAGCCTCACATATGTCTCTTCCTTCTAGCAGCGGCTTCGAAATGGCCAATTGGCCGCTGCTGCGACTATAAGCTTACCTAACCCGCGTGAGTACTGTGACGTCACGCATGGGTTGGGTTGGCAGAGTGGAAACGCAGGTCGGATTGGGCTTAAATCCGCCTCCGCATGTGGCCAGCGGGTGTCGTGGCGGAATTTGAGGTTAAATCCGACTTCTATTGGCAGTGCTCATGCATGCCGCATGTAGCTGACGGTAACGGTTCAAAAATGCGGCTGCTGCTGCACCGATCTTGGCCAGCAGTCTCCACTTATAACGACCAGCCGGTGACCAACACCCGAGAGCTGGTGTAATTTCTCCGCTCTGGCGCGGAAGCTGGTGGCCGGCGTATCTCCTCTCTCTTTCACTCCTATAAAAATTTCACTTAAACACTGCCTGTTTGTTTGCACTTTCACTTAAATATTTACCCTTCTTGCTGAGAATGTTCCTAGGCACTCCTTTTGCACTCGGAAACTCCTTTTCCTTTGCCAAGAACACTTTGAAAATTCCGGCCACGCGGAATGAAAACTTTCCACTATTATTGTCGCGAACGGCAGCGATTTGCGTGCGATCGCTCTAAAGCGCAAAACGAAATGACCGAGAACTCTGTTTCGAGAAGTGAGCTGTATGCCGCTGCGTTGCCAAACTTCACTTAACGGAGTGCTTCCAGTCGCTCTTCTCCCTTTCCGTCTTCACACGCAATCGGTGCACATGCAAAAGGGCTAGCGCTACGCGTGTAGGCCGTGCGCGGAAGCAGTTCAGATAAGCTCCTCTCGGTGCTCTCGGCTATCCCCTACACATTGCTCGAGTCATATGCGAATTTCGATGCGATTTGAATTCCGCTTGTATGGAAGCGCGGCCAAAAATGCTTTTAATGGCATTAGAGGGCTGAAAGTTTTTACCAAGCTTAGTAAATAGTGTTTGTAGTTGAAAAAATCCGCCAACCAATGAACATCCGCCAAATAATAAAATTTAAGAAATAATTAAGCAATAACAATTTATGAGCCATTTAAGTACTAAACAAAATTTACAATGGTTGTTACTTCAAAATTATACAAAATGTGTAGGATGTCTCCTCAAGAAAGCAATGAACTGAGGGAAATAATTTTAAATTGTCCTTTTTTTTTCAATATTTCTCAGCCCAGTAATATATGGGTCGTGAAAAGCAAACTCCTTGATTAAACCTTTGGCAGTATCTAGGGGATATTCATTAAATTTGTGTACGTTTATTTTGTGTCCCAATGCCAAAGCTTGCAGTAAGGTGGAACAACGATGAATCAAATTTTCATTTCTGCTGGCAACGGAGGATTCGAAAAAAATTTTCTCGCTACATTGCCATCGTTGGATGTTCCTTTGCCACCATCTCTAGGCTGGTACACTATAAAGACCATTTGACTGACAAAATTTACTGCGTTATAGTCAGCCAACCAGACTCATATTGTAAAATAGAAGATTTCTTACGTTTGTAACGCATCTAAAAATCAACAATTTTTTTTTGCAAATGTACTTAATTGGTTGAATACACGCGTTCAGTTCATCTCTAAAGCCGTTGTTTATCAAATTTTGTTGGACATCAGCAATTAGGTTGGGTTAATCGGGCGGCCCTCGTGGGGCCAAGCACAGGCCAGTATGGCCCTTAGTTGCCCGGGTTGTTCTGGGGGTGGACCTATGGATTGTTGCTGCGGGTTTCGAAGTCCTTGAGGATCGAGGTGGCTTAGCGAAGGCAGTGACGCCAGAGACGGAGCGCCTAGATGTCGTACTCTTGACCTTGTTAGAGCCGGACATTTGCAAAAGAGATGCTCGAGGGTTTCGGTTGCCCCAAATTCATCACACTTCCGGAAGTTGTCGTTATCGGTGATGCCCAGCTTGACGGAATGCGTCGCGGTGAGGCAGTGACCTGTGAGGATTCCTACTAACAGTCTGCAATCTTTCCGTGGAAGATGCAGCACGTAGTAACTGAGTTTATCTTTGCGCTCTTTGCACATGATTCTTGATATTTTACAGGTAGTGGAATTTCTCCTCCAACTGCTGTTTGCTCTTTCCTTAGCCTGCTATAGCTCATTTTGGAGCGTTCTTAGGGACACCGGAACGTTTTCTGTTCTTTCACTCGCCAGTCCGACGCCATCCTTTACAAGTTCGTCCGCGGTTTCGTTACCATCGATGCCCTGGTGGCTAGGAACCCAGTAGATCCTCA
>VNJS01005843.1:0-25698 GCA_008042575.1 Drosophila watanabei | reverse complement strand
TGCGGCCGGCTGGGGCTGGCCCCGGACATGTTTCGGGATGCAAAAATATTTGTACAAGTGATATGGGTGGGCTTTGGTGTTTCAGTAAATAGATTTTAATTAAACTTCAATTTTTTTTTAATATTTTTGTATTTTTATTCATTTAATTTCTCGGTGTATTTTTATAAGATTTTATGCATCGTTAATTTTCCCCAGTTTACAGGTTCATGTCCTATTATTTAAATGTTATTATTTACTAATATTTACATTATTATCCTTACCTTAGGAGCGTTCGTCGTCCGTACTGACGTATTCATGCAAACCGGGATTGACTTTACCATCCTCCAATTGACAGTTTGAAACCCCACTGACTTATGGTTGGTCAAACGATACGAACCCACCATCCTTTCCAATGTTAACAGCTCGCTCGTCTAAAGTACGTCCCTCTTTTCAATAACTTATCCTAAGCTCGGGACGTAGAGCCTATACCCTTTGGCTCTTCGAGAATATTCGACTATTCGGTACCTGGTCCTTCGGTGCATGGTCCTTATCAAGTGCAAATGCGAAACAACCAAAAACTTTAAAAACAGATGTTGATAGTTTTTTCCAGCGCATTCGTAGGCGCTCTGTTTCGACATGCCTGATTGCGTCAGACAGTAACGCGCCATCTTCAGAAGCTCTCCAGTTTGCCCCTCTACGAGTTCCTTAAACTTTACGAACTTAGACAATAGCTCGTATTTGCCTTTTAGGAAGTTAACAAATTTGAAATGAGATATGTCATCGANAATATTTTTGTATTTTTATTCATTTAATTTCTCGGTGTATTTTTATAAGATTTTATGCATCGTTAATTTTCCCCAGTTTACAGGTTCATGTCCTGTTTTGTAGGGGGGTGNCTTCCTTGAAACGTTGTCCTGATGCGAGTAGAAATTAGCTGTAGAACTCCCACGACGCAGTCGAAAAAAACCCAAGTAAAAATAAGGCACGGGGGCGTCGGGGAACAAACTTCAATATATGACCGCTTTATTACAATTCAAGTTTCGAACTACTCTTAAAACTAAGCTTACAGACTAGAGACGAGCTCCCGCCTGCATAATTCCATTGCACAGCGAGAGCGGCCGCCCGACGCAGATCGAGAGCGAGCCGTCCCGACGTTCGCCTAGCGACGAGGGGATCGGCCCGTAGAAGGGAGCTTTGGATTGCGGGAGAGCGGTAGCGGGCAAGCTTTGCGAGCAGCGGGAGAACCGAAGCTTCTGAACTGAACATGTCCTATTATTTAAACGTTATTATTTACTAATATTTACATTATTATTATTTACAAAAAATATAATTTACTAAAATTATTTAAAATCGCGCTTTTGATTCTTGTTGTGGTTCCGTTTATTGGCCAACTCGGTACGCATCTCGGTACGCTCGACGTTGGATTGTTAGACAATTTCTTCGTTGATGATTTCCAGGAGAATATCCTCAGCTTTGTTGAAAATTTTTGTTCAAAGTAACAACTCGAGTGGTGACGTTTTTGTATATTTTTGCACTTGTGGGACATATTTCGACAGAATAAATGCAATCTACCGATTCACTCTCTCGACTTGCCCATTGCCTCTTGCATCACCCGTCGTAACCCATACGTGTTGTTTTTATACAGTCCGCGAAAGCATCGATTATGAACAAAGAACTTACTTCTTCAATGTCTTCGTAGGGAACTGAAGACGAAATTTGAAAGCGCGTTTACAGCAGCTAGAATGAATTTGTCCCTTGCCGATGCAATGCAGCAAACCTTTTTGCTTACCCACTTTTTTTTATGGATAATAAAGTTGACACAGTTGAAAATTACTCCTTACTTTTCCTTTATGGTGTGCAATGTAAAACTGGATGAGCTATTTGGGCATAGTTCCCCCTAAACTTTTTTAAAAAGTTCGGTCAGACCCAGGAAAGATGGTACTGCTTTGATATTTTTGGGCATACGGAATCGACTTACTGCAGTAGTTTTCTCCGTTTGCGGCAAAATTCTACCACTCTCGACAAATTGACCCAAGAAAGATATTCACTGCTGAAGGAACTGCACTTCTTATACCCTTGCAGTGAAGGAGGCATTTCCAACCCTATGAAGTATATATATTCTTGATCAGTATCAATAGCCGAGTTGATCTAACCATGTCCGTCTGTCTGTCTGTCCGTTTCAACGCAAACTAGTCCCTCAGTTTTGAAGCTATCTTAATGAAACTTTGCAGATAGTTTTCTATTGACTCTCACTGGTATATATAGTAAGTCGGAACGAGCCGGATCGGTTAACTATATCATATAGCTGCCATACAAATGATCCGTACATTTGTAGAAAAATTTATAACTGGTTTTTAACGTATCTTGATTAACTCTCGGTCATGAGCTTTATATATTATTTCAGAATTTCGGATTTTTTAAAAGTCGGACACTATATCATATAGATGCCGTTTAACTTTACAAAAAAAAATGTAAAACTGTAAAAATAAAGTAAATATGAAAGTAATTTATTTTATACAAGATAGGGATAGAGTATAATTGACACAATTGGAATTCGGCGTGCCAAAGTAAGCTTTCTTTCTTGTTCCACTTCTTTTTTAGATTGTCCTTAGCATCGGTCCCCAAAACCAGCTGAGTCTTCTGCAAACATTTATCTTCGGAAAACTGGAGAGCAATCCGAAAGCACCATACTTTTCAGTTTTCTGTAGTCCACGCAAACTTTGAGTGTTGGATCCATTTTCTTGACAACTACAACTCGGCTTGCTACGTGCCCTCAACTTGTTTGTTTACAACTTCCGCTTCCTCTGCAGAACGGCGCCTTGGTGATTGCCGCAACGATTTGACGATTCCATAATCCTTCATTCGATAGGACATTGCTTGTTCTTGTTCTTGAGACTTCTTGGTGATTGCCGCAACGATTTGACGATTCCATAATCCTTCATTCGATAGGACATTGCTTGTTCTTGTTCTTGAGACGGCTGCTGCTTGTTACAACCCGAACTGTGTTCTCTTTGTTTTTACACTCCACTCGAAAACATTTTGTTAGCGACTGACGTCCTTTCTTTTGCGCTCCGCAGAGCCACAATTAAAACAGAAGTCCTTCTTCTTCTCAAACACTTTCGGCTTGACACTCGTGTTAACTTTGTTTTTTTCTTTCGAATCTTGCACCAACTAGAAAATGTACTCTCTTTTAAGGGGGTCATCCCATGTGACGAAAAAAAATCAATTTTTTTCTCAATTAATATTATCCTATGAAGAATATGTTTTTTGATATTCGATGCCATTAGAAAGTTATAGCGCTGTGATGGAATACCCATCAGTGCAGCTTACTCCTGGAATGATTATTTCATTTGCGTTTTTCTCAAAACTGTGTTTTTCAAACTGAACTCTATTCTAACTCAAAAACGGCTAAACCGAATGACTTGAAATTTTTGGGGAATGTTAAGCACACGTTAATGCATGGAATGAACTACAATCATTAAAAAATATTAAAAACTTAAATTTTTTTTTTTGCAAAAAACCTAAAAAAAACACGACAAAAAACGATATATATTCTTTGGATTGATTTCCGATAAGACGGAAACGTGGAGATACTAAGGGTACCTTTTTTTAAGGCGGGGGTGTTCAGAACGTTGTAACTCAAGTTTCACTCAATATATTCTTGACCAAAATTTATATTCATTATGTCGAAATATATGTTTATAAGTGATAAAAAACTTAGGGCTCTATCTTTTCACTGGACGAAGAAAAAAATTATAAACAAGAAAGGAAGCTTACTTCGGCACGCCGAATCGATTGTATGGCAGCTATATGATATAGTTGTCCGATTCTTATGAAATTTACAACAAAATTCAGGAAAAATATAAAATACTTGTATCTCAAAGTAGAAGAAATGATGTTGAAAACTGACAAAGTTATAATTTTTTCTAAAAATTTCCCGACCGTTCCTATGGCAGCTATATGATATAGTAATCCGATTTTTATAAAATTAAATCTAAAAAAAAAAAACAATATAAAAAACTCATAACCGAGATTTGATCAAGATATGTTGAAAAAACGTGAAGTTAAATTTTTTTCAATAAATTAACGAATTGTTTGTATGGCATATAATATAGTCGTCCAATCTGGCTCGTTCCGACTTATATAGTTGTGAGAGTATACAGAAGAATATCTGCAAAGTTTCATTAAGATAGCTTCAAAACTGAGGGACTAGTTCGCGTATAATCGGACAGACGGACAGACGGACGGACAGACGGACGGACAGACGGACATGGCTAGATCGACTCGGCTGTTAATGCTGATCAAGAATATATATACTTTATAGGGTCGGAGATGACTCCTTTACTGCGTTGCAAACTTCCGACTGAAATTATAATACCCTGCAAGATTATAAAAATCCCTCAAAAACAGGCCGTCACAAGGGATGACACCATTAAAGCTCTTGGAGAATGGCAATGGTACGTAGCAATTTTATTTTCGTTTTTTATTTGTAAACCATTCACATTCCGTATAAAACAGACTTTTCCACATAACTGGGTCTTACTATCACGGCTTGCCATATCTAGTTTTCACCGGCATCTTCCTGTGTTAACTCGCCTGACGCCACGTCCCAAAGCTCCGCGTGCACCATTACGCTGCGCAACTGTATATGCCTGGAATCATAATTCTTTTCCTCCAATTTGTCGATTTGGTTTAGCGCACTCATGCTGAAGTTTCCGTGTAGCGATCTGAGTCCAATTCCAACACACTGCTTACACTAGTAGTGCAAACGCTTCTATTTCACAACTTCTCGAAACTACTTTTCTCAAAAACCGCGTGGCCTATACATCAATCTTGAATATCGAAAATTGATTTATATCCAGCTATAAAGTACGGTTTGGAGACAGTAAAAAAGTGTTTATAAGCAGTGAGAGATAGTGAGAGGCAAATAGTTTAGAACGGCTTTTCGTTGGCGCCGTTTTAAAGGCCGGTATGGAGACTAGAAAACGGGGATGCGAGAAGGAATGAAAAATTTAATAAAACAGGCTCTTCACTTACTTGAAATTATGGATCCTGGCAAGAACAATATTGTCAATTATAGTTCTTATAATTAATTTGGTAAAGGCAAATACAATATGTTGACAATTGGCAATAATACGGAAGGAAAAATTAAAAATAAAATTAAGAGGGCGTGGACGGCTAGTCTTGCCGATCACGCAGATATTGTCATGCACCTGGCACAGTTTATTTAGCTTTCCCTTTACTTTGGCGGCATTTTTAATGGTGCTATTGGATTTTGGATACCAGCCTTATCCGGGGATAAACCAATGGGTTCACCGAAGAAATACATAGGTATGGCCAATGGCGCCACCATGTTCTCCAGCAAACTGGACACCTATCCACCCTTGCCTATTAGAACCCATATCCAATCATCCAAATACCTTAAACTTGTGTTCCGTATTTCTGTCATATTAAGGAGCTGTGCAAAAAGGCGCCGCTAGAATGCACGCCAATAGTTTAGGGACAAATATTATTTATTTTATGTAGATCTACTGATTTTTGTGGTTAATTCTTTGTCAATACATTAGATAACGCATTAAAAGTGCCATATATTCATCTTGCTCGCACTTGTCTGAAACCCTATACCGCTGTCAAATCTTGAATGAATGCGGTAGTGTCATAATGGTACATACTACGAATTAACGAGGGAACCAAAATGTATGGAATTTTTACGAATTAACGAGTTTTTTTTCAAGGGGACAGAATTTTTTACAAATTATCGCGATTTTCGATTTACCGGGGTACGAATTATCGGGATTCGACTGTATAACCAATTCAACCAATTAGCTTAGACCGGCAGCGTGGCGTCAACCTTTAAGTGCCACTTGGTAGTTATTTACCCGGTAGCTGCTGGTAGAAATAAGTCAATGGACGCAATGGTATTGAAGGGTACGAACATGCGCAGTTATGAAAATGTGGCTTGGTGAATGCCTTAAGTGCGTTTATTCACCTTAAATTTTAGTTGCATATTCTATGTATTTTTTGTATTTTATTCAAAGTTTTAGTCATCAAACAAACATAAAAGGGTTTGTTGTGGAAAAATTGTTTTTTTAAGTTAAAAAAAAATGGTACAATGGATTTTAGTATATGAGGTTGTCCAATGTGCAGAAGTTATAATGTGTAATCTAATATTTCCAAAATAATCAATACATAATGTAAATATCAATACTGCATTAAAAAGCTCGGAATACGTACTACTTGAAATGGAAACCTTAGCGTCGCACTCAATCGAAGACCAAAATGAACACATCCATGAAGATTTTAAGAACAGTGTTTCAAAAGCAAACGGAGCAATGGACACGTTGCCGAAAAGACGTTTTGAATTTAATGGTTGGTAATAAAAACAGATTTTTGTATGTGCGGAATATTTGCATACATATGTATGTATGCAAACATAAGTCTACAAAAAATATCTTAAGAATGCTATCGCTATTTTGATTGTGCAAATTTGAGAACGTCTCAGCAGATTTGGTCGGACCCTCATTCTAAATATAAAAAAAAAAAAAATTATTTGAATACGTAAATTGGAATGGTAATGTTTATCGAACAGGATTCTATGATTTAGGTTATAAGTGTGAAAATCAGTGAAAGAATAATATCCCAATATCCTAAATATAAGCGTTTTTCGGATTTTACGTACAACCTAGGAAAATCGGGCTTTTTTACCGGCACCGAGTATTAAAGCATTTCAACAGATATTCTGACCGCGACCAAAAAGTTGTGTTATATGTAGTTACAATAAAATATAATTGATTGATTAAATTTGAGAGAATTTAGCTTATTCTAAAACTGATTTCGAAGTATTCGAATGCATATACGCACATTATAATCAAGAAAGGAAGCTATTTTCGGCACGTTCAAGTTGAATACCCTTACATTTATTTATATAGATAAGTTAATTAAGTTCAAGCTCGCTCCGGCCAATATGCTGACCCAGCGCCTGGCCGGATGCCCGTACATAGCCGGCAAACACAGCATATTTGCATGGCCGCTATGATTTCCTTTGTTGGCTTTAAGTGCAGTTCATATTTGTCTTTCAATAAATAAACACCATAACTCCGGCGCAGCTGTTACGCACTTGTACTTTTTTATATAATTGGGTAATCGTGCCTCAAAGGCCGATACCAACGGAGGAAGTCCCTTCCTACCTATAATCCATCAGAGGAGAATCATCGCGGCAACCGCCCGGTGTTCCAACGGCCGAGATACATTCGGCATCCCTTTATCAAGGGAAACTGTGACATTGACCGCAGCGCAAAAATATCATATTTTAATTAATTTAATAATTTAAATACTATAAAATCGGCGCTCCGAAATAATTTCCCAATGAAATAAGTCCCCATACAAAAAACCTTTTTTGTTTGGGAAACACCAGCATTGATCGAGATAGAATTTAGGAAGTTCTTTTAATTAAAAAAAAGCAACGATATTAGTCCCCAATTTTGAGAAGTTATTATATCCTCGCAGGGTGTTATAATTTTAGTCAAAAGTTTGCAACGCAGTGAAGGAGAGTATATATGTTCTTGATCAGAATAAATAGAAATAGAATAGACGAGTCAATTTAGCAATGTCCGCCTGTCCGTTTCTACGGACACTTAATAAGGAAGGAAGCTGCACGTTCTAAAGGTAATGGGGCAAGATTAGCAAAAAACCAAAAAGATAAGCATTTTCAGAATTTGTCTTATCTATTAAATCGGGTCATTTTACTAAAGTAACAATATGGCTTTATTATACAATGTTTTTACTCAAAGTCAGAAGAACAAAAATGTAATTTCCAAAGTTATAGTAGTTTTTGTTGACCCATCTCCAAAAAATGTCCTTGCGGTGACAATCATAAGACTTTGGATGTTCTCTAAAATCATCGGATAAAAAAAAATTTATCAATAGATTATCCTGAGCTTGATCGAACGATTTTTCAAAAATTGACAAAATGGCGGCATCAGGAAATTTGGGAAGAAATCAACAGTTAATTATTCTTAAAAAATCGAAATATTTGAATACCGAGTCTATTTTGTATTCTAAAAACTGTTTAAAAAACCACTTTGAAGTGCCCGAGTTCTATTTATTATTTGTCGAATAACTAAAAACCTAATTTTCGGATCAACTTTAAATTTTCAGAGAATATTTAAAAGAATTGCACGCAACAAAAACGAAATTTCTTAAGAAATCCCAAGTTAAGGGATGCAGGCGAAAATTAGAATCTTAAGTCAAGTAAAATGTAAAAGAAATTAAATAGCATTGATTTTTTAAATGAAATGTTTCAATGCTAAATATATTTTTCCAACATTTTTCTTTACTAAAAAAAAAACAAATTGTTTTGGGGATTTATTTTATTTATTTTTTATTGGGACCTATTTCGTTATTTTTCCAAAAAATGAAAAGGCTCCCCTAAAATTGTTCTTGTTCTTTTCCATAACATTTGTTTGGGATTTTTTTTACTTTCCTCTCTTTTAGGATTTGAAAATTATTTCATACCGAAATATTTACGACTTATTTCGCTTTTGTTTCGGGGTCTTATTTTATTAGAAATCTATTCTAGTATCATAAAAAATGAAAAATCACTGAAGTAAAAGTGACTTTCAAATATTTATATTATACTTACTGTTTTACAATCACAGTTTTACATTAACTGTTTTGCATTTTCAAAACATTTACCGATTGTACCTATAACAGCTATATGATATAGTAGTCCGATTTTCATAATCATAAAAAGGATTTTCATATTTATGTAAAAAACGACTTATATCACAGAATAGATAAAGATATATTTAAAATTGGCGATGGTATATTTTTTCTAATAATTTCACGATCCTTCCATTTGTAGTTCTGTGATATAGTAGTCCGATATCTATAAAACTAAACCTGAAATTGTGAAATAATACTATATAAGTCGGAACGGGATAGATAGATATAAAATAGCTGCCATATAATTGTTTTTATAAACATTTTCGGATCGTGACTATGGCTATATGAAATAGTTGACCGATCCGGCTCGTTCAGACTCTTGTAATTTGAACCAATATACTATTTGTTCAATAAAGGTGTATCCGACGCACGTCGCGTTAAACCGCGGAATAAGTTCTACGTGTTTCTATCTAGTGCCCCTACAGGTTGAAGGCGCCCCCTTTTAACACTGGTCCTTCGACCCGGATTCATTGTCTTCAACAGAATCTACAGGACTTTAATGCCACACAGAATATTTTCTAATTAAATTATTGCTCCCGGTCATACAGTTAACATTCTTAGTTCGTCAAACTTCTCTGTATAATTATTGTCTTAAATCCAAGTCCGATTGGTCCGACACTACGGCAGCAAAATAAACTCCCGAATTTTTCAATTTCGAATTGTACATACACATACCTAATACAATTTACTCCACAAATCTACAATCGCTGTCTAAATATTGACATAAAAAATACTTAAATATATATTCGAAAAATTTCCCTAATCCTACAAAAATGGCAAAAATATACCCAAGTAATTTCTTTACAATGTCTACGAGTTCAGAAATTCCGAAAGCGCGTGATTTAATATATGCCATAAGCCACAGTTAATATTCCCATTTCGAATACTTCGCAATTCCATTTCGTTGGATGTGCTTCCATCGCTTGCATTTATTTACACTCAAATAAATACACCTACAGTCCACTCCACTGATCTGCAATCACCGTAAACTATACACAAAATTTTTATATAATTTAAATATAAACATTTATTTACAATAAATATACACACAGTCAAAATGTTTTTTTTCCATATGGACGTTGATGGTCTACGGTCATTCCACTCAAGTGGCCTTTACTACACCAGTAACGTGCCTGTTTGGGTTAGGTGTTAGTAGGCGCGATTGAAAATATAGAAAAGAATTCAAGAAAAATAACTACCTGCGTGCTGACTTGTTATTTGTTGGCATACGTACTAAGTGGGATAGGATTAAAGTTATTAGCCTAGGAAGGTTATCTACGTTAAATGTTATTGCATACACTTTAATTTAATAAATTTACAATAATTTTCACATACAACCCTAAAAGGCTTATGCAATTCGAAAGAAGTTCTACATTGACGCAGGGCTTACGGTAAATAGGATCTAGGGTTTCTACCTAATTAAACTGACCTAGTTGAACTTACCTAACAAATCAGCACTTTCCACGCCACTACGGATTAGGTTGTAAATAAAGGTAATGCCTAGCATAGTTCTACAATTCGCTTAAGAAGGTAAGTTATTTAGAAGGAGTCTACTAGAATATGAAGACATCCAATGGTCTGCATCCCAGTTAAAGCCGCGAAGACCGAAAAGTAAACAGTTCTTTTGAACAGATTTGATGCGTTTACTATGGACTCCATATTGAGGACTCTAAACGCAAGATCCATATTCATATCCATAGATGGGACGAACTAACGAGGAATATAATGTTTTAGTAACGTAGGGGTCATTCAATTCTTTCGAACGCCGTTTTATAAATCCAAGCACACCCTGGCTTTATTCACCATGCACGAAATGTGATCAATGAAGTCAAGTTTAGGGTCTAGGCGGACACTCTCATTATCAATCAGAATAATTCTTACTAAAGAGCAGTAGTTCAGAGTATAAGTCGCAAGCTTAGGAACGACACGAGAGAATGGCATTAGCTTGCATTTAGAGCCGTTTAAGGTTAATAAGTTTACGCGGCACCACATTTAAAAATTATGAAGCTCTATTTGTAAATCAGACTAATAAACAAAGTCCTTATATTGCACACAAAGCTTGACGTTATCTGCGTACATAAGTACTCTAGTTAGTCAATACTTTGGGCAGGTCGTTAATGAAAAATTTAAACAATAAGGAAACCAAATGATTCCAATGCGGCACGGCAGATGTACCCCGGAAAACATTCGACAAGCTGTTTTTGAAGAGGACCTTTTGCGTCCGGAAACAACATTAAATCGAATTTCTTACCAAGAAGCGAATGGTTAACAGAGTCAAATGCTTTACTGAAATCGGTATAAATGACATCTGTCTGAAAATTATTATAGGAGCCTTTTATAATATAAGAAGTGAGCTCCAGAAGGTTTGTTGTTGTTGTTGATCTTCGTTTAAAAACTCCACGGTGACATGGAGATGACCGAGCTGTTAAATAGGCGTAAAGAGCGGATACGCCTATATTTAGCATAGAGCCTAGACTTTATATTTTTGAGGCGACTCAACTTTTTAGTAAACCAAGAAGGCTTATTCGAAAATGATGAATAGTATAACGTAGCACATTCAGCAAAAAATGAATTAATGGCATTTAAAAAAAAAAAAAAGTTCATGCCATCCGCCATCTCAGTGCACATATATAAATGGGACCAATTCAAATTCAGATATAATTCATTTTTAATTTTAAATAATTTGCACAACAAATATATATACAAATTAATTAGGTATAGGGTTATCCCACGCAGCTGTTGCTGGGCTGTTGGTTTGGGTCCATGATTCCTAGTGAGGGGGGCTTAGGGGGTGCCTGAGTTGGGGTGGAGGTATGCGAGGGTTCTTCGGTAGCGTACCGCTTATTTTCCCTAAACTGTAGGAATGAAGAGCTCATATGTGGCAAAGTTAAATTTCCTTGATAAAGAAATGCTCGCTCAAGCTATTTTGCTCATGAAGGCAGTTGGCGTGGCGAGGGGTATGCAGGGACGGAGCCGCCTTATAAGCGATGTCTGTATGTGAGCTCGTTGAACCGAGATGCCGTCTTGTCAAGCACTGGCAAGGTGAGGGGTACGTGGGGACTGAGCCTCCTCTACGATAAACAAAGAGATAAAAAACAACAAATTGTTACACAAATGCATATGCGGCCATATCGGGTTCACAGCAGTGGAATGGTGAGACAACAACAAAGAAACGGGACTGCGAAGCTAATACCAAGAATATTATTCAAGCAAAGAGACATATAAAAAGCGATTTAAATGTCCACAAAAAAACAGAGAACTAAGACGGAGTTTTTTGTATATTTATTTTTAAAACAAATTATGCTGAATATTTATTGTAATTCCGCGTTGTATTTATATCGCGATTAACTTTCAGCCTCGGCTGAAACCTCACCATTAATTTATTATATTGATTTCGCCAGAATATACTTTTTTACAAGTAAAAAAAATACTATGCAAACAATACACAATTATACGGCGACCATTAAGCAGTGCATAAAAATAAAACAAATGCAGATATAGATATGTTGTGAATGATGTCGCTCACTTACATGTTCCCTATTCCGCGATGGGTTTTTCAACGTTGAGCGCCAATTAATTAGGTATAGGGTTATCCCACGCAGCTCAATTTAGCAGTATAAGGGGATGCCAATGGGAGCTCGGCTGGTACTTACACTGGGCTGTTGCCGCGATCTTGGAATGAGGGTAGCCGAGTAGAGCTCGGCCGGAGTTTACGCACGACGGATGCCGCGACCTTTACGTAAGGGGTGCCGAGGGAAGTTCGGCCACAATACACACATGGATGGATATCGCGATCTTCGAGTCAGGGTTGCGGGGATTATATAAGAATAAAAAGTGACGAATGTTTTACGGCGGCGCCAGAGTTATATTGTTTCTTTATTGAAAGTCAAAAGGGAACTAAAACTTAAAGCTAACAAAAATGATACTCATAGCGGCCACTCCAATGGGTAGGACTTGCCGGCTTCCAATAATAAAAAATATTAATTTCACAACTCTTACAAGAAATAAATATACCTCAAGAAATTGACTCTCCGTTCCTCTGTTCTTTGCGAAACTTCATCCGACACATATTAACATATGCTAGTATCTTTCCATTACATACATCGTTTCATACATAATGAATAGTAATGGGACAAATACAGCACCTATCAACTTAATAAGTCCACATACATAAAATAATGTCATGCGCATTTATATCCGCATTAGTGTGACCATATATGTCTGGCCACTGAACAAATATTACTAATTCGATATTTTCCGCATTTTAGCAGTAAAATTAACTATTAAAAGGATTGGTTCCTTAATTTCAAGTGAAATTGAAATATATACAAGTACTTAGCCTCATTGCCGGGTGGCGTCACCATCGAAAGAGAAATTTACTGTCGTGTATTAAATTCTCGTAGACGGCTACGTCGAATTTTCAGCCGAATAGGACTCGTAGTTTTGTTTTGACTGCGTGTGAAATTGGACATGTCCGCGGATTTCGAAGCTAATATCATTCGAGAAGGCGGTTTCATGCCAACTTACAAGGTAAAAGATACAACACACATAACCTATCACTCACACCAACACAATAAATTGCAACACATAAACACTACTCTTCAATACCATTCCCGTCTGATTCAGATCTAAATTAGCTCAGACTAAACAAGAATCTTGAATCAGCACTAATTTTTGGTAAAAGCCGGCCCTGAGTTTTCATAGAGCAGGTGTTCACGACTCTGAATTTCGGACTCATACCTGAATACAGCCAGAAATATATCATGAATTTCGAAATTAATTTAGAACGGATTCAGGCAGGAATTGAGGTCGGATTCAGAGGAATACCTATCGGAATAAGACAGGAATTGCAAGGAAATTCAGGTCGGATTCAGACAGGAGCTGCGGTCGGGTCAGGAATCCGTGAAGAAATTCTATAAAAAATACCTACAAAATGCCCCTATCCAATTAAAAATCAGGACTAAATTATTAATTCATTCTTAGTCTGCGACGGGGATGGACGTGTTTTTCAGAGCTCCGAGTTGAGTTCTTTCTCCAATATATATAAACGGAACGCGATATATAAATAAATATTGCTTATTTTACTTCGTTAAATGCGACGCGCGTTAAGCTTTATTAAATGAGCGGCGATTAAAATAAAGAACGTAGAAGCTCCGTTAACCAATGAAACGGATGTTATATGCATTTCTCAATACGCGATACCGAAGTAGATAAAACTTCTACAAAGACAACCCAGCCTTACTGGCAGTCAAAAACACGAGAGCGCGCTCTCTATCACCAGCCCTACTAATTCCCTCCTACATCTTGGAGCTATCAATGCCAGACACCATCACCACCGGCTTCTGTGGATGACGCACCACCAACAAGCAGTAATGCAATTTCTGCTACCTCAGCAACAGAAATGGCAACAACAAGCAGTGCTACAATTTCTGCTACCTCGGCAAAAAAAAATTGCAACAACTAAAACAACGACCAAATTTGCGAAATCGGTGTCAACGGCTCCATCGCCAACTGCAAGGGCAACAAAAACCGTAAGCTTCGATAAGCAACAAGCGCTTCCGGCCATACAGACCGGTATGAATCGCTACATCCAGATTAAGCGTAAGCTTAGTCCGCAAAACACGGTTGGTAACAAACCAAAGATCAACCGTATCTTCCGAATCAACGAACAAGCATGGAGTTCCAACAACACCAACAGATTTTCCCTCTTAACAGATGCTGAGGACCAAGCCGAGCCGGAGCAGGTGACCCAGAAGAAATCAAAGACCCCCCCATTTATATTAGGGAAAAAAGTTCAAACACCCTGGTCAACAAAATTGTTGCACTGGTCGGGGACGAACATTTTCATGTTGTTCCGCTTTTAAAAAGGGAACGTCCACGAAACCAAAGTTCAAACCAAATAATAAGAACACTTCCGAGCTGTGTCTAAATACCTGGAGAAAATAAAAAAGAACTTTTACACCTACCAACAAAAATCAGCAAAGGACTACAAGTAGTACTTAAAGGAATCGAGCCTGTCGTCGCCCCCTCTGAGATATTAGAAGTCCGTAAAGACTTCTCAGCAACATTATCACCAAAAACAAAAACTCGCAACCACTCGTCAAGGTTGAGCTCAAGCCAGACAGTAAAACTTTAAAAAAAAAAAATGTGCACCCGATCTACAAGCAGCAGTTCTTATTGCATCGGAGGATCACCGTGGAAGAACCTCACACACGCAAAGGTCCAGTACAATGCACAAATTGTCAGGATTATGGACACACCAGGACGTACTGCACACTACGGTCAGTCTGCGTAGTCTGCGGAGACTTCCACAACTCCGCAACCTGCTAACAAAGAAGACCCACGTACAAAAAATGTGGGAACTGCGGAGGAAACCATACGGCAAACTACAGAGGCTGTTTGGTGTATAAGGAGCTGAAGAGTCGTATGCGACGAGCGACAGCTACGCAACAACAATATACAAAAAATGTGTATTCCAAATCAACAACTACGCCAGACGTATTTTTCTGAAAAACATCCAGATCATCCTTCGCTCCGCTCGGTACCACCAACGGCATCTCCTACGCTGGTGCTCTATGAACTGACATGGAAAATCCACTTCCCCCACACTTAGAAAACGCTCAGCTAGTCCCAGTCCAACCGCAAAACAATTTGGAAACTATGATGTTTACCATGCAACAAAGTATGATGGAACTCATGTCCTTTATGAAAGCGACTATGCAAACGCTGGTTCAGAACCAGAATATGGCAACAGTTCAAATAATCAATGCCCAATGGAATGAATGAATGAATCACGGCATAAACTTGAAATAACACAATTCCTGAATGTAAATCACATCGACGCCATTCTGCTGGTTGAAACGCACCTCACAAGCAGATATAACTTCCAAATACGGGGTTATACCTTCTACCGCACAGATCATCCCGATGGTTAAGCCCACGGCGGCACCGGCATCTTAATTAGAGAACGCATTAAACACCATTTTCATCAAAGGTATGCAACAAATTACTTACAAGCCACGTCTATAAAAGTGCAGTCAGGAAACTGCAACCTTTGCATCGCTACGGCCTATTGCCCACCTCGCTTTACAATCTCTGAAGGTCAATTCATGGATTTCTACAACTCACTTGGGGACCGTTTCATAGCTGCTGGAGATTACATCGCCAAGCATATGCACTGGGGATCACGCCTCGTTACTCCCACGGGGAGGCAACTTTATAAAGCACTTGAGCAACAAGTTGGACGTTTCTCTTGGTAGCCCCACATATTGGCCAGCCGATCCCAGAAAGATACCAGATCTAATTGATTTCGCTGTGACAAAAAACAATTCACGCAATCTAATAAGCGCCAAGGCCCTACCGGATCTCTCACTAGACCACTCTCCATTATTGATAACCCTTCTTCAAAGCCCAGAAGTTACGGACCACCCCAACTGGCTGACGTCGCACAGAACTAACTGGTGAAATACAGGAAGTATGTGAGCTCCCACATTGAGCTTACTCCCCCCTCTCAATATCGAAGCAGACATCGACTGTTCTACCGCAGACCTGGAAGAGGTACTCGTCAACACAATAATGGAAAGATGTTCAAATAAAGAAGATCAAGACCAACCTGCAAATTGAACAGCTCGTTCTGGAAAAGAGGCGTCTGCGACGGGCGTGGCAAACCAGCAGATCGCCATGCTCAAAGCAACGTCTAAATGAAGCAACCAGCAAACTAAACCGGGCTTTGAAGCACGATGCCGACAACACACAACTAAGATATATTGAGAAACTCTCCCCAACTGGTACAAAGCATCCTTTTTGGAGGGCTCACCCAAAATCTAAGCTCTCCGGTGGAATCCGTCTCCCCGGTAAGAAATTCTTCAGGTTGCTGGGCACGCAGCGAAATAGACAGAGCCGAAACATTTGCTTCACATCTCAGAAGCGTCTTCCAGCCGAACCCTGCTGCATATCCTTTTGTTGAACCGCAAATCCACCCTGTAAGTGAATCCGCGTTTCGACCGAACGAGATCACTAAAGTCATCCGCGAGCTAGTACCGAAAATAACTCCAAAAATGATAATTAAACTTCCGAACTGTGCTATTGAGGTCATCTGCAAACTCTTCAATGGGATTATAAGTTTCGGCTACTACTCATAAAAATGGAAAAAGTCTATTATCATAATGATACCGAAGGTCGGAAAGGTTATTATCATGCCTGTCCAAATTGTTCAAAAAATGCTTTTTAACACGCATAATACCATGTATGGGAGCTCCCAATATTATCCCAGCCCATAAATTTTGCTCACATCAGGTGGGCAGAGGCAAGGATAGATGTCTTAAAATAATTTCACTGTTTACATCAAAGGACAATTCAACATGTAGTAAAGAATAGGAATACATAAATCGCGGAAAGGGTTGTGCATCTCAAAATTCGATTTACACACGAAAATAACGCGACGGTCTTGAAGGGACCGAAAAACTCAACTGTCTTAATAGATACGATGAAGAAATGTGACTATTAATGAGTTTGTGAAGGAACATCACTCCGTGGCAGGTCCGACGATCCTTCAGCGAGGGCAGGCACAGAAGACGCAGCCTGTCGTTATAGGAAGGGAGGTGACGATGAGATTCCCAGTTAAGTCCCCGTAGAGCAAACAAAAGGAATTGTGTCTGAACGTATTCGATAAGGTCTTGAAATTTCGCATATTGAGGTGACCATACGCACGAACAATATTCCAGAATTGGGCGAACAAGAGAGAAAGAAGTAAAGAAGTTTAGTGGTGTAGGGATCATGAAACTCCTTCGACCAGCGCTTAACTAAGGCAAAAACCCCTTTGGCTTTACCAACAATTATGCCAATATGGTCGGTGAAGTTTAAGTTATGCTTTAACAGAACTCCTAGGTCATTAACTGAGTAAATGCGTTCAAGAACACTTGTCCCAATAGAATAATTAGCAATGAAACAATTTTTTCGAAAAAAAGACATAAATTTACATTTGGAGTTGTTGAGGAATAAGAAATTGTTGTTGCACCAGGACAACATATTGTTTAAGTCAGTTGCAAATGCGTATGAGAGTTTGAATTCGTCAGTGGCAATCATAGTTTGACTTAAAAGCTACTTTTTGAGTTTGGTTCGATAAATAAGTGGCGACCCAATTAATCAACAAAACAGAAAAGCCCAAAAGTGTACGTTTTTTTATAAGTAAGAGGTGATTCACAGAATCAAAGGCTTTGCTGAAGTCTGTAAAAATAACATCAGTTTGTGTGTTGACTTTGAACGCGTTTCTAATGACAGCACAAAACTCAAGAAGATTTGTGGAAGTAGAACGTTGTCTCATAAAGCCATGCTGCGAGGTGGTGGAGCTACATTGGTGATGAAGCTGAGCAGTAACTAAAAGTTCGAATAATTTGGAATCGCACTAAGCTTTGCAATCCTTCTGTAGTTTTCGATGTTGGATTTACTACCCTTTTTGTGAAGGGGAATTATGAAGGATTCTTTCCAACATTCAGGAAAAAATGAAAACTGAAGAGACAACTGATACAGCTTGGACAGTGGACTACATAGCGCACTAGCACAATTTCTCAAAACACAGCTTGGTACCAAATCTGGACCGGAAGAGAAAGAAGGTTTGAGTGTTTTGAGGTTCTGAAGAACATCATCACCACGAACACGAGGGCATGAAGATGCAATTGGAGTGCGGAAGAGGATATGGATACGATGAGGTAGTATCGAAACTAATAGATAAGTACGATGATTACAAAAATTTAGCGAATAAGTTCGCGATGTCAGGCTCGTTAGAAGCGGACTCAGTATTGAGATGAAGACAGGATGGAAAGATTTGAGATTTTCGTTTAGAATTGGCCAACGCGTAAAATTGCTTAGGGTTCGCCTGGAACTCGTTTCTACACCAATTCAGGTAATTATTGTACCACTCAGAATTATGTGTCAAAAATGTGTCGTCTTGCAACCCTGTTCTACTAAACTTTTTAAAAAAGCTAGATTTCACATTTTTCAAGTTGGAAAGTCGACGAGAAAACCAGGGAGGCTTATGTGAAAACGACGGAACAAACATGTCAAAACCAGAGTATATAATGTCATAGAAACGGTCGACTAAGTTTACGGGATCGTCAGTAGGAGAGTCCAAAAAAGGGTTGGGATGTACGAGCATGAGTCATGAACAGAGTAGTCATGAACTTGAATGCAAACCGCAACAAACTCTAAATTGCTATCTGTGTCAGTTATTGGAACCAATTCGGAAGTTAAATCAGACTTAACTGTGATAAGAACACCACCGCCGCCACCAGACGACTAGTTACTATAGTTACTAGCAAATAATTCGCTATCAGAGACGGACGAGTTGAGCCATGTTTCAGTAAATGCGAAAACATTGGCATCGAAAGAGGCACTTTTAACGTGCAGCTTACTAATTTTGCCTAATAAACTGCAAAAACATTGTGATAGTGAAGGAGATATGAATCAATCAGTTTTTTGGAGCTCTAGTAGAGTGAGTCTAAGGCTCACGAGCCCGAGGATTACTTTTATGAATGAATTCGTGAACTATGACATGATCAGGCCAAACTAAAGTATCAAGAACCCTAGCCAGTAATGCGTCGGAAAGCCCAATTTTCAACGAAAATATTTCACGTCTTTGCTTAAAATTGAATATTGAGATGGTAAATTCAGTGCTAGAAATATTCTATTTGTTGTTGTTTTAACGTCATGCTCGGAAGCACCCGGATTGAGGCGGGAAATAAAGGCAAATTTTTTGGGGGCAACACCAGCTAGTGGTGTCGGACTCCTTTGTGCAACTCCAGAAATACATGAAGATTGGGGTCCAGTGCGGGTGATTGGCGGCGCAGAAATGATGACCGCCGGAGCTACCACCGTCGGAGGAACCGCCGCGTGAGCGATTACCACCGGAGGAGCCACTGGAGGAGCGTGTAAAGCCAAATGAGCGTCGTTGGAGGCAGCAGCATGAGACGTGGATGCCTGGTCAATGTATATAAGCTGCAGAGCCGGGGGCACGTCGAAATCATCCGGACCAGATCTGGTGGCTGATACTACTTCGTCATCATAGCCGTCGTTCACAGCCACGGCGTTATCCGAAGATTTGTTTCGAGGGGTGAACTGCATAAGATTAGTGCTCGCTGGGTCTGAAATAGGCAAAAAGCTATCAGAAAGGTTTGTTTACCGGGTCACTTAGCAGTTGTAATGATTTGAAGTGATGTTCCGCCTTTTGGAAACGGTTTGACAATTCCTTGAAACCGGCCGCCAGCGACTGAAACTCCAGGTGAGTTTGCCTCATAAAAATCCTCATATTGGATTTAATATGTAGGCAGCTCGGGCACGTCCAGTCCAATCCACTATGCTCACGTATGCGATCAGCAATACGCCCGCCGTATTGCCCAAAACCGGCGCAACCGACATGAGCAATGTTTTCACATAGCCAACAGCTAACAAGGACCTGCTTAGCAGAGAATTTGCGACTGTTGGGACAATTGTCGGCACAGCAGGTAGCCATAATTTAGGTAAATAATTAATAGAAATTATAAACACACGAAATTAAATAAATTGAAAAGAATATTAATAATTACGCGGCAAAGAAAAAGATCAAAACATAAATCGAAGAGCGCAAAAATAAGGGCTTTTATTTAAGAGCCAAGAAGTTGTAAGTTTGTGTGATTGTTCAGCGTGTAAAGATCACTTGCGCCAACAACAACACCAACGCGATGCAGAGAAATGCGGTAATCGCGATGTACATGAAGAGAAAGGGAAAGCGGGATGATAAAAATGCAAAACCGAATTTGTTTTACGATATTAAAGTCGCTGTCTTTATTTAAAATGATCCAGATGTTGTTGAATGATAAAGATCATGTAAACACAGATCACTTGCCAAAAATTTGGGCTTAAAAGAATAGTATTTCACTAAGAAAACATTAAATGAAGGGAGAGCGATGTAAAGCGCGTCTTACTCAGAAGCTTGCGAAAGCTGGCAGGGATCTTGGCATTCTCGCAGTAATAGATGGAATAGAGAAGCAAAAAGCGTCGTACAAGGAAAAACTCTCAGCCCACACAAATCCTCTCGCAAGGGACTTGTCTCGGGTTTCCAGAAGAACCCGCCTACAACGTAACGACCTTCCAACCCAGCTGTAATTTGTCAGGGCCACTTTTACTGTTCCAGTCTACATGACTGATAGTTAGGTTATAGTATAAGATTTGATACACTTATTGTTAGTCTCGCAAGGAGAAGATTCAATAAATAAAAAAGCAAAGCAATAAAAAAAGGAGTAAATTATATTTATATTTTTTTTACTCTATTTACTTCTGCATTTAGTTCTATTGTGTCTCATGTACCTCTTCTGCCGGCTCTTTCAAAGAACTAATGTTATCTGTAAATTAAATAGCAATCTGCAATATTTTGCCAAATATACCCTACAGTACTGTGAGCTAGTTCGTTGGACCTTATATTACTAGGCACCACCAGCACCCACTTTCTTACCCTAGGAAATATAAAACTTTGTTTCCGTTTTTATATGAAATGTCCGCTTTCAAGGGTCAATCGCCACCCCTTTCCTGGCGCAAAAATTATAATACCCTTGCAGGGTATTATGGTTTCAGTCAGAAGTTTGCAACGCAGTAAAGGATTCATCTCCGACCCTATAAAGTATATATATTCTTGATCAGCATCAACAGCCGAGTCGATCTAGCCATGTCCGTCTGTCCGTGTGCCCGTCCCTTTCTACGCAAACTAGTCTGTCAGTTCTGAAGCTATCTAAATGAAACTTTGCAGATAGTCCTCTATATTTTCTCATTCGTATGCAAAGTAAAATGTAATTTTTTTCCACAGTTACAGATCGTTTGTATGGCAGTTATATGATATAGACGTCAGATTTTTATAAAATATATAACACAAATTTTGAAATTATATAAAATGATGGTATCTCCAAGAAAAATATAAAATTTGGATAATTGACAGTTCTAATTTTTTTTAAATTTCCCGACCGTTTCGATGGCAGCGATATGACACAGTAGTCCGATTTCTATAAAATTAAATCCAAAAATCTAAAATAAAATATAAAGCTCATAATCGAGAGTTGATCAAGATATGTTAAAAAACAGTGAAGTTATACTTTTTTTCAGCAGACAGACAGACGGACATGGATAGATCGACCCGGCTGTTGATGCTGATTAAAAATATATATAAGGTCGGAAATGTTTCCTTCTCTGCATTGCAAACTTCTGACTGAAATTATAATACTCTGCAAGGGTATACAAATTTTTTACACGTCTTTTTATGAATGTTAGCAAAAACTCCATGTTTTTTCCTATATTTTGCAGTGAAAAAAAAAAAAACAGATTGTTCTTTTCCAATTATTTTGCTACCTGCCATATTCACACATATGTTGAACATGCCATTTAAATTTCAAGCCGACCGGCCATATATATTGATAGCCAGTTGAAAAGAAATGCTTTCGTGTAAAAATTAGAAGAAATAATACTTTAAATATCGAAAACTTTTGTTAACCACATATTATATAAAAGTTATAGATATGATTTAGGAAAACAGTTTTTCCAGATATTTTAACAAGAAAGAAACCTAAGCCTGCTAGACCAAAACGTTCCGCGGGCCATTCTTCAGCAACCAAACTTGCACTTGGGTAGGATATAGCCTAATCCTCCGAACTCGAAAATCGTTGTACCTTTACAAAGTCAGGTATCATTTATATGCCGACTGGTGCGTCAGAAACTGTTATCTTTATCGATTGTTCAGGAAGAATTTCATAACGGGTCATCGATTTGAAGTGAAGTTATTGCGTTTGAACTAAGTATATTTGTTACCGGAAAATGAGCTTCAAGCAAAGAGCCAAAATTAAATTTTGTTTTAAAATTGGTAAAACTTTTACAGAAACGATTTAATTGATGAAACAAGTTTATGGCTATGATTTCTCATCCCGTAGGAGAGTGGTTTCGTGAGAACATAAATGACGATCAACATCCCTATGTTTATGCCATGTCCATATGTCCAATTCGTAAAAAATCAGCCGGAAATCCAACATTTGAAGAACACCGTTAAAAAGGTAAAAAAGGATTAACACTTCCTTTACAATATTGTGACTGGCGACAAAACGATTATTTGACCAAAAACCACCAAAAATGCATTGCCTATGAGAATAAAACGTTATGCAGACATAAAGGCCATTCAAAAGTCTTGCACTAGCGGCCATACCGGCCAATGAGACCCTCGTTCGAGGAAGCAGAAGGAAACTATTTTGAATAAAATAAATTGATTTTACCAAAAACAAATAAATATATATATATATATATATATAAATATATATATATATATTTTTTTTATTTTACTTGCGTTCGGTTAACTTGTAATATTTTACAACCTGTAGTAGGAATTTGTACGGGGTAGCGATATGTCCAGAAACGAGGTGCCAACAGTGCGTTCCGCTCGTCTGGCGGTATAGCGAGATGATCTGGGGCATAGGCTTCGGATTCTTGGAGGTTGGAGCGCCACCTGTTGTCCGTGGTCGCGAACTAGGCCTCGTGCGGGGAAATATGGCTAGCGCCACCTATGAGCCGCGATCGCAGACTAGCGGTCGTGCGAGGAAATGTGGACAGCGCCACCTAGGAGTCACGATCGCAACCTGGCTTGCGTACTGAGGAATTTGGCCAGCGCCACCTATGATTCGCGAGCGCAACCTCGATTGCGTACGGGGAACTCGGGCCCGACCGCGTTGGGAGGTGCGAGACTCGGGTGCCGGGGAATGGACCTCGGACACGGGGTGGATGCGGTCGTTGCACCCGCGGATCCCGCCCGTGAGTTTCTCAGGCTGGACTCGGAGGCGAATGCCGGGTACGCTCGGCCACTTCGGGGAAGGGCTACTCCGGATGGACGTGGAGGCTACGGGTCGTTATGCTCCGGCTGGACTCGAAGCCTACGGGGGACTTAATGCTCCGGCTGGACTCGAAGCCTACGGGGATCTAATACTCCGGACTCGGAGCCTACGTGGATCTAGTACTCCGGATGGACTCGGAGCCTACGGGGAATCAAATACTACTAGCAAGCATGCAGAGGGGAGGGTGGGGGTGCTCGGCCAAGATGCGTCTCGGATGAGAAACCAAGCACGAGCCGCGAGCCTGGGGAAAGAAGTGGGAAGAGGAAGAGGGAACGAGGATTCGGATGCAAGAAAGAATACGCACGGGGAGTTTTATGTATGTGTGTGTATGTAATTTTATTGAATAAAGCGAGAAGCCCTGGCTGCTGCCCTCACAGTTGATATATATATATTTATTATTACGTGGGAGCCCTTCGGCACGCGGGCCGGGGCTGCTCGAGGCAGCAGGTGCGCGTGGCGAAAAGAGGCGGCGGGGCACGTGCGTGTGCGTGTGCGCGGGTGGGGTCGCAGGTGTGCGCAGGTGCGGACACGCGGATGTGTGGCGATCGCGTCGCGATGTGGCACTGGGTACGGCGGATAGATGCGCGTGCGTGCGTGGGTGTGGCCGAGAAGTCTCACCGCGTGGCTGCGTGGACTTCGATGCTGCGCGGCGGAGCGACCGAAAACACGTCTTTTCTCGGCGAGGCGTCAAAGCGGAAGAGGAAGAGTGAAAATATAAGAGATCGCACTTTAGTGACGCGTGGCGTTTGCTGAACTAGTTCGCCGCTATCGATTGGCCTATCGATCGCGGCCGCACAAGTGCGATAACGTGTTGGGTAGGTTCTTCTCGTGGGTCGCGTCTTGGCTTAAATAATAATAGCTAGTCTTAAGTAGGGTTTTCTTTAGTTTCTATTAGATTTCAAAAATAACAGGGGACTCCGTGTCCTAACATAGCGTAGATATATACATAATAAGGAACATGTTATGAAAAGTCTTAATACTAATTATAACTGAGTTACTCCGGCGGTTGCTCGGCACGAAAATTTGTGCGCCCTTCATTTTAGGGCGTTACATCCCCTCCTTACTTCCAGGAAGAAAAAGAGACGGTCCCTATCCCGTTCGGCCTCAGGGTGATCTGGAACGATCCTTCGAGGGTCTTTACTCGGGTGCGTTGGCGCGACTGTTGTGCCGCTGAGCGTCGGGCGCAGATGGCCTGCCAAACTGCGGCTGGGACTTGCTGGTCGTGGATGTTGCAAGTCAACCCCGCCGAAAGCGGATAGCGCTCACTTCCGGGGGGCGACTGGGCTGGAATGCCCTCGGCACCAGTGGCTCGCGTCGGTTCGCTCGTCGCGGGTTGCGTGGTCGTCTCGACGCGTGGCGAGTCAGGACCCAGTGGGTTCCATTCTGTGGGTAGGTCTGTGGAAGTGTAACAACACTAGCTTAGTTCTAGAATGACTTAAAATGAAGAATTAGTGGGCAACAGGAATGGAACTCCTAACTAGTTTTGATGGCTTAAGGGTTAACAACGATATTAAGTCTAGTGGGGCACAGAGTTGTGGTTGAGATACTTATAATCACCCCTCGTTGATAATGTTTTTCGGTTGACCTCGTTGGGATGGCCCGGGATGATCGCCGGTGCCATCGTCGGCTGGTTCGTCGTCTTCGTCATCGGAGTTACCTGTGGAAGAAGAATGAAAAGCTTTCAAGTCACCAATATTTGCAGGGCGGCCCTTTCGCCGGCGGATTCGGACGACGTTAGGCGAGGGAAAAGCGACCACTCTATATGGTCCGTCAAACATTGGGGCGAGCTTCGCTGCAAAGCCTTCGGTGGCTTTAGACAAATGGTGTTGCCGACCGAGGACTAACGATCCCATCGCAGGTTTCCAGGTGCGACGACGCATGTTGTAGTGTCTCCCCTGATCTCGGCTGGCTTTCTGCAAGTTGTTCTGCACGATCTGGAAGACTTCTTTCAAGTGATCGGCTCTCTTCGATGGACTATGGGGCAATGTTGCCGTCCTGGGTGTTACACGATCATACCAGGATCCCGGTAATCGTGGTTCTCGTGCCTGGAGTAGAAAGGCCGGACTGTACCCGGTCGATTCCGAGGTGCTTGTGTTGATGGCGA
>VNJS01005821.1:0-11535 GCA_008042575.1 Drosophila watanabei | reverse complement strand
CTGTTATGCCTCATACTCAAAATGTTAATACTTAACAGCATATGTTAGCATAACAGCTGTAAAGTCAGCTGTTGCATCCGACAGCGCGAGCGCTAAGTTTGCAATTTTTACAAAGTGATCTTATAAATTAAACTATTCGTGAAAATCACCATTTGTAACGAATAAAACTAATGCATACTGATTTAACATGTATGTAATACATGTTAAATTTATTAATTGTTTAAATTATGCGTGTTTATACTAACAATTTGTCATTTTATAAATGCGCCTTAAGCTGAATTTTAGTAAAAAAATTTTAACTTTGAGTAGAGTTTTGAAATAGAAGTTTGCATTAGTTTTCAGTGCCTCTAAATGTATGTTGTAGCGTTGTTAATTCTAAACAAAAAGCTGTTAGTCTTATTGTGCACTTTTCCGCACTATTGGTGCAATTTGAATTTTTCTTAGATAACCTCACTGTTTTCAACGCCGATTTGTATGGCATTTGTATGGAAAAACATGGAAATCCGGTATTTTGGTCAGATAGCTCCTAGGTAAAAAGTTATCCGATTTAGCTCAAAATTGGAATATCGCGTTAAAAGATCACCAAATTTTAGCTCCTTAAATTTCATAAATTTATTTTTAGTTTTATCAGATCGTTGCTATGGGAGCTATAGGATATAGTTTCCTGATCCGAACGATTTTTATACTATATGTGCCTAGGTACAAATAATGACGGTAGGTAAAGTTTCATGTCGATATCTCCAAAACTAACCGAGTTATTAATTAATGCCACAAAAAGTGGTCAAAAACCCCATAGTGCACTGCTTTTGCGTCGGCCCCCTTCAGATTTTCCCTTCCATTCGCTGGCCGAGTCAAGTGCCTCCGAGATAAGCGCATCGGAATGTTTCCGCTACACAAAACATTCGCCTTTCGCTTTCTATATACCCTTTTAGCTGCATAGTTTGTTGGATGTTAAGCTAGTTTCCAGATTTAAAATAGAAGAGATCGTATGATTATTTAAAAAAATCAGCCATTAGTGCAAAATTGATCTATTAGTACACAGAATTAATTAATTTCTGAACATTTTGTGTGCCGAATACTACTTTGCGCACATCTGGCGACGATATGCACAATAGTGAACTTGGTTTACATTTTCTTCTATTTTTGTCAGTTCTATATTTAGAGCAAAGGTGTTAAATTTTCGGCGCTCCAAAGCCTGTTTCCTTTTCACGATTGCCTCCATTTTTAGCCACTGCATGTGTGTGTGTGCGATAATGTGTGTAAGGTGTAGTCATACAATTGTGGTGCCTCCTTCTATTTATAAGCCCCGACATGCAAGTTGCATTTTCTCCTTTGTAGAAAAAATATTTGGGGAAACTTTTGCGGTTTTAACTTAAATTTTGGGGGCAAAATTTAAGATTTGTCCTTGCAGAAATGGCAACAAATTGCAATGTTGTATATATTACTATTTAAAATCAACCAATATTTTCTTTGATATATCGCAACTATGACAAAAGTATACATAAAACTATCATATAAGTAAGAAAAGTAAATATAATGATATTATATATATTAAATACGTAATATAAAAAATAATTAAATTACAAAACAACACCGATTACAGTCGATAGTTAATGGGAATTGTTCTATTCTAAAATTTTAATAATTTAAAGATATTTCTTAACCCCCATCCCTTTAAATCCGAACATATGGCCTTATGTTAAGCTTAAGTATAACTTATTGGATGAGTTTGATAGACATTGAAAATTAAATATTTACACGGATAAAAGAAACACAGAAATGTGAGGCAAACACAAGTTAAAAGACATTTGATTTGGCTTGGAAAAAACATCAAATATTGGATCTCAAGAAGGAGCCAAAGAAAAAGACAACGCACCAATGTGAGACAAGAGAGTGCTACGTTTTCGAGAGGATTATTCATTGCTTTTTTTATGGAGTTGGGATTTTATATATTTTCGAGCGAGCGAGTCAAAGAGAGCTTACAGAGAGCGAGATAGAGAGATAGTTAATAGTTGGAAAACTTGAATCGGATTTGGATTGGGGCATTGCCTTGCGGGACGTTGAGAGCGGAAGAGATGGAAGCGATAGAGATAGACGGGGAGAGAGGTGAGTCGGAGGGAAGAGACAGAGGATCGCTCGGGTAGTCTGAGCGGGATAGAGCAGAGATAGAGCGAGCGAGAGCGAGACAGAGGGAGAGAGAGAGAGAGAGATGGATGCAAATTGGACAAAACGTCTCAACTCACCATCATAGTCCGATCCGGCGGTGACCGTGGCCCCCGCACCCGCCGCCTGCGCCTGGGCGGCCATCAGCTGGTGCTGGAACTCCTCCTCGGAGCTGCTAAAGGATCGCTGTTGCGTCGAGGCGTACTGTGATCCCGCCAGTGCCCGCCGTTGCTGCTGCTGTTGCTGCTGGCTGTAGGCGCCGGTGTCCATCGCATGACCGCCACTGATGGTCAGGTTGCGGGTCAGCGGCGGCGGCTTCTGGTAGCTCCCCATCGGGGACTGCGACTGGGACATCTGCTGGCCATGGTGCTGGTGCTGGTGCTGGTGCTGCGGCATTTGCTGGTGCTGCTGCGGCTGATGGTGGACCTGCGCCTGGTAGGACTGCTGCTGTGGCTGCTGCCTGCCTCCAAATTGCTGCGAGTGCTGCTGAGGATGTTGCTGCGGCGACTGGTGATGCTGCTGCTGCATGAGGTGTTGCTGCGACTGCTGCATCTGTTGCTGCTGCTGATGTTGCAGCTGCGACTGTGGTGTATGCGGCTGCTGCACCTGGCTGGGATGCGCCAGGTGGGGATGCTGCCTCATCAGGCCGTCCAGTTCGCCCTGTTAAAAATGAATGAAAATAAATTATAATTAATAATTATTAAATACATTTAACTAACTAACTAATTTAAAGATGGATAGACCGGATTACAGTGAATTATATACCTGATAGTAGCTCGGATCCTCCTCGGGATAGGCGCCCCCCGATCTCGGCTGCTGCTGCATTCCGTAGCCCTGCTGTGCCTGCTGCGGATTCATCTGCTGCATGCGGCCACGCTGCTGCTGCTGCATTTGCTGCTGATGGTGCTGCATTTGCTGCTGCTGCTGGTGAGGATGCTGGTGCGGATGCTGACCCGGACTCATCATGGGATCCATGCCACTGTCCGAGGCCGACATGCGGCGGTTCGTGGGCTGCTCCTGCTGCGAGTACTGGCGCCGCAGCATGCTGCCCGCCCTCTGCATCGGCAGGTTCTCTTTCTCGGCGGCACTCCTTGTTCGTTCCAACTTGGGCCGCTTGTCCGTAGTGTCCCGCGGGTCCACGATGGCCTGCTGGGAGATGTCCTGCCGAAAAAAAAATATTAATATATTAAGCTGGAAGACTGAGGCTCCGGCGAGTTATACTCACACTGCTCCCATCCGGCTCGATGCGTCGGATGAAACCATCTTGTTGCGCTGCCGTCTTGTTGATCCACTGGCCAGTCTTCGACAGCAGCTCCTGCTTCTTGCGACACAAAATGCACACCCAAATAACCTGAAAGATTAAAAGAATGGTAGAGTTAGAATCCAACTGTGACATTATAATGGAAAACATATTAACTGAAATAAAGTAAAGGTAACAAAGACTTTAAATTGATGGCTACACTAAAGCCGCTAGCAGAGAGTAGATAACCTGCGAAACATTATCGCCATGTGAAGGAACTTTATCCCAATGGCAACCCCATCCAATGGAAACTAGAACAATGAAATCCCTAGGGATTTATCTGTCACGAATCAACCGAACTGCATCAAGATACCTGGGAGTCATGTCTCACTTTGGGTAGTCTCCCCTTCAGCTGTGTGTCAAACGAATCCCACTGAGTCCCATTTTGGTTCCTGCTGCCGAGTCAATCACTAGATTATAGGTCCGGGAATTCACACGAGCTTTTCCTACGCTTTCAAATTCGCAGACAGGCATTAGCATGGACTCTGGGCTGGGGGCTCGCCTGGCCGATGTCGAGCAGGACCTCGCTGGGGCCATTGCAGAAACAGAAGAAGAATTGGAAGATAGACGAATAATTCTGACACTACCTTGGAATGTTAGGCCGACGCTGCTCTACCTTTTCATGCACCTCTTCCAGATGCTGGGCCGGAACGTCTGTCTGACCACCTACGTGGAGCGCGGATGGAACGAGTACTTTGCCGGCTTCTCCAACGCGTACTTGGTGGAGGCTCTCGTAGTGGATGGTCGGAGGATGCCGGGGTACCGCTGGCTCTCGATGTCGCTAATATTCCGCGCATCCAGATCTCCGCCGTTTTAGTGAAGATGCCTCGCCGTGGCATTACAGCCAAATTGAATTCCATTCCATGGTTTTCATTCGTTGTTTTCGGCCCACCTCCCAAAGCCCACATGCCGCCCTCTCTCTGCGGGCTTATGTGTGACATTTTGGCAGAAGTTCAACGGAAAAACGTTTGGCAGCACGGCCAGCAAATGATAAGCCCGGGCAGCGCAAAAAAAAAAAACGAGTGAACACAGACAGCGAAACGGTTCACTGGGTTAAATAAAAATTGAACGAAAAAAAAGAGATATCTAAAATGTGTAATTGAAATGCAATGCACTGCACTGCAAGGGACGTGGGGGAAATAAGAAGTAAACTCAAAGGAATGAGTGCGGAAGGAGCTTCCTTCAATGCCAGCAATCAATATCCGGCTATCAAGGCTTCTGCCAAAGGTATCCCGGATGAGATGGTAAGGTGCACCAAGGACGTTTCTTTTTTATTAGTTAAATTACTCCGAAGCAGACTTATTAATTTGAAAATTAATTATCCTGTCTGTCCAAGTCAGTTTCCTTACTTGACCTTTAAAGGAAACTTGAGATGTTTGAACCTTCAAAAAAATCCCCAAAGAAACCCGAAGGAACTACTCGTTGCTCAAGGTTATTTTTAAATAGAATTTCAAAGCTACGGACTTTGCCAAACGAAATTTAATCGATTTGCACTTGGTTAATGTGGGAATACTTAAATATGTTGCATTGGGGCTCCTTCTCTTATATCCTAGTCCTTCTAAGAAATGTCAATGTCAAAATGACTTTGCAATTCCATACAAATCGAATATACTAAAAAAAGAAGCAAATTCTGAACAGAAATAGTTCCCACAGAAAAAGGGTTGTGTCGTAAGCCATATCAAGGATTGATTTTAGGAGCCCTTTGGGGTGCCCGTTTCTAATATATATCCTTGACCCCAGACATGGCTTGGAACTAGGAATTATTTGTAAGTTATGAGTGTGGAATTGAGAGGCGCCAGAACGGAAGATAGATAGGACTGGGCGGCAACTCCTCCCACTCGCCAATTATCCGACCCGCAATGGTGGACACCAAGGCGACAATGGCACTTATTTATGCGAAGCTTTACGCGTCACTGGGGACAGTTGGCAACAAGCGATGTCTATGCCGATGTGGCAATGGGGCGTATGAGTGATGGCTGCTTAGTCAAGCGGCAGCCGGGCCATGCCATGCCGTGCCGGGACGGGCCGCCAGCAATATTGGCGTCAGCGTTTGGCACCAGCGTTGTTCTATTTGTCAATGAGCGGAAAATGAGCGCATCACCCTTAAAAGACACCATTTTCCCGCTGTCACGCGCGGAGCCTCGAAGAGGCCCTAAGCCTGATGGCAGGACACACACACATATACACTCACTCAAGAGGAACAAGAGCTAGAGCCCCGAGTGCTGACAGGTGGATCGGATGGGTGGAGAAGCACTCACCTTGTTGCTGCGGAGCGTCACCTTGCCGCCGCACCGGGCGCAGCAGCGAATGTTGCAGTAGTGGCAAATGTGGCCAACGCCGTCGGCGAACTTGGTCTTAAGGCATATGTGACAGGTGGCATCCAGCTCGACGCCGGCCTTCTTTTGCTGCTCGGAGCGTTGCCTGATTTGCATTTCCAGCGTGACCACCTCGTCCTGTTTTCGCCTGCAATAGGATCAAGAGTTTAATTTAAATGTTGTTTAAATATAAAGATCTTGATGATCTATATTAATCTAAATATAGCTCACCGCATGATCTCGTTCTGCTTCTCCTCCTCCTGCTTCTGCCGCATGAGGACATTCTCGATCTGCATCCGCTCATGGGGCGTCAGGTGCGACAGGTCGGGCATCTCGTCCATGGCTCTGGTCTGGTTGAGTCCTTTGGTGGAGTCTTGTGGTCCTGATCGAGGTTCGTTGACGTTTGTGGGCTTTCGGCTAGCTTCAGCCGCTCTAACTAGTGATTCTCCTCTAATAAACTTCGGTTGGTAATATTTATAGAAATTGTTTGGTTACGTTTTTGGTTAGATTTAAAGCTTTTCTTTGGGGAATTCGATAAGTTTTGTCGAGCGCAGTTTTGTTTAGCAATATTTATAAATACTTTATGTTATTAAATATTATTATTATTATTATTATTATTTGGATTATATTAAACCATTCTGATAGAAAATCACAGAGCAAATTTCAAAATGTGTTATGGTTTTGTTTTGTTACTTGTAATGAACTTCTTTTGTTTGGATTTCTTTTGTAGACTTTTGGGAAATTCGTTGAAAATTGTTCGCAATGCACTCGTCGTTCACTGTGTCCGTCGGTTTAATGTTTTATATGTTTTATGTGCCGGCTGTTTTATAGAGTGGTATGTGTTGTGTTGTGTATGGCTTGTGTGTGAGTGTGTGCTTGCGTGCCCTCTGTCCCGTTTTGCTGGCGACTTTCTTATTGTGCACGAGGTTTGTGTGTCGTTTCCTTCCTCTTTGTTTAGACTTTTGTATTTCTTTGGCTGAATGCAAATTTGAGTGGAAAATTCGTTTCTGGTTTTTGTTTCATTTTTCCACCGCTCTGTATCGTTGCCGGGCCATTGTTGTTGTTTCTAATTGCTGTTGTTGTTGCTGTTGTTGCTGCTGCAGCCTTTGCCAAGATAGTTTCGTCCTTTGTTGCTGTTGTAGTAGCTCTTGCTGCCGACGTTTTAGCTGCCTCATGCGTTGCGGCGCCATTTTTACGTTGAGATCCTTTCCAAATTACAGGCCACGCGGTTAAAGGGAGTTTTTAATCTCCTCTGGTTTAGCACTGCAACGGGAATATAAAAAACGGAAAAGGATATGAGAATGCATATATTATTTCATGTTTTTTTTCTACTACAAAAACTGCAATGGTAAGCTGTTCAAACAATTTTTATTTAAATAACTTTTTTTGTATCAATTTCATAGTAGGTTTTATAAAGTTGAACATTTAATTGCACCATATCAATTTATTTAAGCTTAACTGAAGGCACTCCACTTTCATTACTGCTGAAACATTTAATTAAACTTCGTAAACCGAATGCAATGTGGAATTAAAAAATAAAAATAACAAAAACTACGCCAGGAGGAAATGAGATTTTTAACGAGATGAGCAGAGCGGTCAAAGCTGGCATAGAGGGGGTGGTCTTTTGGGAGAAGGCAAGGGAAGGGAATGGAAGGGTTCTGCTGGGGTGGCCAGTATCTGGCCGCAATGCAAACATATGTAACTGTATTTATGGCCATCAACGTGCCAGGGCAAACAACCAGCCGCAAAACCAGGCAGGTCCTTAGTGAGATGGACAGGAGGGCGGACGAAGGGTCCTGGTAGGTGGTCGAAAGGGTGAGCCAAAGGGGGCTTCAGGGCATTGCGGTTGACACGGTGACGCACGTACAAAATGCGAAAATATATACGAGGCCAAACACACACACTCGGAGAAGAGGAACTAAGTAACCCACGCATTTTATATTAAAGGAGGTATTCATTTTCTTGAAAAAAAGGAACCAATTAATGTACATTTCCTATAAGTTAAGTTTTAAACAAATATTTAATTAGCTGTCATCGGCACATTAATTAGCCTTCATTCGAGGAATTACTTATTATAAGTAATTGATAATCGCTGTCAGCTTCTCTCAGTGTTCACGCATAAAGCGGAGATTGCCTGCCCAGGCGGAAGAGAGCGCAGGAATTCTGAGCAGAGAGGGTTGCTATTTGTATGAAAGACTGCAGGATGCAACCGGAAGGCGACACTTCACTTGTCGGGGCGCAAGAGGCTTCCGTTCGCCTCATTTCCTTCGGTTGAAAGGCTTTCGAAATTAGCATTCAATGGCCCAGGAAGCAATCCAGGCCTTCGTAATTAAAAGCCATCAAGTTGCTTGCTGAAAGAAATAAAGCCAGCCGGATGCCCGACAGATAGGCGACTTAGCCAGGATATCGACCTCCAATATTAATAAGGCAGGATATCGACCTTTAATCCCATTTCAAAGCACAAGCAGCAGCAGATCCGAGGCTTCGCAATTTAGGAGTAAAAGAACCAACTGCTGCAGCTTCCTTAGAGGCAGTTAGAACATATTGCAGGAGCTGTGTGATTGCATGAATATTGCAGCAACGAAGGCGGGCCAGAGTTGGGGTACACTCCCACCACTGAGAAGAATTTCGCGTCCTCCATCCGACCCACTTTTAATCAGTACGGACTCGGGAGACATTAAAATCCAAGTCAAAGCATCAACTACATGCTAAATGCGATTGATTTCTCTCATGAATGTAAATTTATTGCTGCTTTATGGCGCTGCTGCTGCTGTCTGTCTGTGTCGCATCCTTAGGGCATGCACACAAGCACGCATAAATACACACTGAAATTCGCACATTTACAGAGAGAGAAATATTATTAGAAATAAAATTAAATATATTTCTGCCTTCGATTGTTTAAGCTGAAAGTTTACCAATTACTGATGTTACTTTTTTAGTTAAACATTTATTCCCTTTTCCAAATATTATGCTTATTTATTCCTATTGATTTTTGTGAGGTTTATAGTCTGCTTCATTGTTACTTAATTTAATTGTTTTTTCGACGTATTCCTTTATAAAAAAAATCATTATCTACCTCATTTTCGTTCAGTGCCTTGGCAACCCCCTCTTGGCCTATAACTTATGTAGTTCAAGCGAGATAAAATCCAGCTTCCATGGTGTTTATGGGCCTGCTTTATGCTGCCATCCACAGAGGTCCTCCGGCGATGGCGTATATCGTGTATATCTCGTTTCTGGTGTCCTGTGCTCCTTCTCCTCATGAATTGATAATGCAGCAGATGCAGCAGCAGGAGCTGCCATGGCCTGCAACTACGGCGCCAACATGCCATGCAAAATTGATGGCTGCGTTGGGTGGTTGTGGGGCTTAAGTGGCTGCTTTATAGGTGGCCAGCAGGAAGGGAAGGAGGAAACCAAATGACATGGAGCTTGCCTTGGTTTTGGTCGGACCGGAAATCAATCTGCTCGTACTCTTTAATCAATTGGTTAAGAAGATGCTCGTTTTTATTTTGGCCATTTAACGACTTTTGGGTTTTTTGGGAAAAATTCCCCGAAGTAGGGCCAAAAATCAGCATATTAGGAGAGCGGGACTAACAATTCACCACGAACTCCTCTCGGTGCGCGCGCTTGCCATTAAAATCCCTGAGAGCGGAATTCCCTGAAATTTCCCCACTATAATTTCCCTGTTGTCTGCCTCGGAGCTGATGGAAATTTCATGCGCTGACCGCGCGAACTCGGCGAACAACAACAACAACAACCAAAACAACAGCAGCAATAAGAGCAATTACTGAAACAACAAAAAAGAGCAGCAATAGAAAACCCTAAAGCATGGCAGAGGAAAAACTTATCAGGCACAAGGATGAATTATAATAATAATGAAAAATCCAGGGGGTGCGGTTTGCGGTTAGCGGTGAGCGGTGAGCGGTGAGCAGGACATTCTGCATTCCTTGTCCACTGGCCAAGGTTACTGCACATTACGCATACGCCCCGCAGCGAACAGAAGGCACTGGCTCACAAAACGACGGCGAGTGCAGGCACAAATGTGAAAGTTCACTGCCAGCTAGCAGCTGTCAACTGCAGACTGTTACCGCCACTGCCACTGCCATTGCCGTTGCCGTTGCCGTTGCCGCCTGCCCAGCTGATAATTGACACTTTCAATTAGCCATCGCAATCACTGGCAGAGACGGCATCAACAACAATGTGCCCAGCGGCAAGGAAACCTCATCGGAAATGCATTTGAAATGCTTGAAAAAGAGGTCGGAGCAGTGAAAGAGCAAAAAGCAAAAGGTCAGAATACTAAATACTTGGCCGCAGTCAAAAATAAGGTAAATTAAAGGCATATCTAGGTAACCAAAGTCGTCTATGGTTGCTAAATTTGGGCCAAAAGAGGTGAGTTTCAAGGGTGACATGACTATGCCTCAACATTACAAACTAACTATAAAAATAAAAGTATATACAGGTCTTGAGGATGTCCATATACATATCTAATGAAAAATTAAAAAGTAGAATTAACAAAACTTAATGTAATATTTCCATTTTCAGTCAGAAAACATACATATCTAAGAGTGATGCAATTTAACAAAGTTACATTACTTTGTATCCATTTTGCGATCGTGTCTAGTCTTAGCCGCTATGACCTATATATTCTATTCTATAGACCAAAGAATTTTTGAAAAGTTGTATTTTAATAATTGAAGATCTTTGTTACTGAGTAGAAACGTAGTATATTGACGGGCAGGCCAATATAAAGATAGTCCAAATGAAGTACAGACAGAGATGTTCCTAAAATTTAACTTCTAACTAAAAATAAAATTATGTCCGCATTATTCTTAAAACGCTCTGTTAATCTTTACATGAAGTGATCTTTGACCACTGAAATCATATAAGAAATATATTACAAAAGAGTGCGGTAGCTATCCTATTTTCGAATAGAGAATTCGTTTTTGGAAATTATAAACGAATGTAAATTTTTTCCTGTTCCTATATTCACAAGTATCTAGTATCTACTTAAATCCTACGAGAGCAGTAGAGTCTACAAAATTTCCAGTTAGTTTATAGTGGCCGAAACAAGAACAACAAACAACCTTTAAAATTCGTTGAAAGTTACTGTAGTTAGTTAGAAAGCAGATACGCTATCGTTATGATAGTTCGTGTAGTGGCTCCATTTCTAGTGATTCGATTTTTATGTATAATGAGCTATACACTTCACAGAAACGGATTATATTCTCTTGATGGGGTCACACATTCTGTTTAACAAAGTACCTTGCATGAGGATGAAAATGGCTTAACTAGTTGTTTCCCCACGTGTCTACAAGTGCCCAGTCGTGCGCAATACAGAACCCCTATTCGCGCTTTCGCTTCCGTGGAATTCCAATTACCCAATTCGCAGAAACACCTCTCTCCTCCCCCCACTCCCCCCACCCCCCTCGTTGTCACTTGCACTTTAAATTTTAACCCCGTTTCGGTTTGGTTGTCTTGCACTTATTTATATTTGACAAAAAGGGCAAAGCTTCAACTGGTTGGTCGGCTGGGAACTGGGTCATTTATCAACTGACATCACCTGTCAACGGGGGGTTCCTTATCTGGCTATATTGTTGGCCCCGTGACGTCACGCCCCCCCGCCAAGATCGCTCGAAATTTATGCAGATAACTGAATTGGCGAGCTGAATTTTCGCGGCGTCAGCCATTTTCCCTGACGGGTGCAATGGACTTCAGGGAAAGGCAGTACGGTCTCCGTACTTCTCAGCAACTGTACACGCG
>VNJS01005817.1:0-26773 GCA_008042575.1 Drosophila watanabei | reverse complement strand
ATACGGATTCGATTTGTTTGTTTTAAAATCATTTTATACAAAAGATTAGGTCTTTTATTTATCGATGAGGCAGTACGAAGTCTGCCGGGTCAGCTAGTTAATAATAAAATAATACTTTGTACTTGTTTTGGGATCAACGTGACAGGACTTTCTACCACAAATCCACTGTAACCCATTGAGTTGCACGCAATTCTGGCTTGTTTTTTTTTTTTTTTTGTATATCACTCGTCCTTTCAGTTGCGCAATAATGTCAATACTTAATTGAAATGTTGAGCCTTTATAAATAAAAGGTCAGTTTTAATGAACAAATTGGTTTAATTACATTCGAGGTGGCATTGTAGCCGCGACGCAAGTCAATGAATAATAAGCTTTTGTTTCGATCGAAATTCAACTCTTACTCTATAACCAAAATGCTGACATCATACATATAAATAGAAATATATACAATATGCGATAAAAAAAACAAATGTGTGAGGTGGGGATAACTGTTTGTTCTTGCATATGTTAAACAAGGAGATTTATGCGAATATGAAAACAGTGAAAGCACGGCACACGACACGTCGCACTATTTTGCAATTTTTTTTGCCCTATTTTAACGTGACATGTCAGCCTGGGGGCTCCTGCTCGGGATCCTGCTTCTGCTCCTGCTCCTTCTTGGAGAAAAAAAAGGAACCCGGCTCACTTGGCAGGCAAACATTATCGCCTACGTGAGCTGGTAACTTAAGTGAAGCAGCCAGCTGGAGTCGAAGTTCGCCACGTGTACACCACTTACTATGTGTGGGCAGTGTATGAAAGTATCCTTGTAGCTGTATCCTGCGAAAGGAGCTGGAGCTTTCATCAATTTGTTAAGCATTCACACGTTGCACTGATAATTTTATTTGATTTTTATTTGATGCTACAAATTAGATGTTGATAGCCTGGCGGGGCTCCCACTTAAATTATAATTCTATTTCGAGTCCTTTTTCGGGATGCTTTTTCCTTATCTCTGGCCCTGTTTCTGTCTCTGTCCCTGTTACTGTACCCCTCTGTGTGCTTGAAATGATTATTTTATCGCTGTTGGCAAACATTTGTAAGCATTTTAATTACATTAGAAAGCGAACACTTGAAACTTTGTCAACTGGCAACTGGCAAGCGCAAAAACTTACCACAGAAATAGCGTAAAAATAAACGCCAAGAAATTACGGCGACGGGACGACGGCAAAGGAGCAGGAAAACAGGATCAGGAGCAGGAGCAGGAGTTGCAGCCGAAATGGAGCAAGTCTGCTGCAGTGGAAAACTGTCGCCTTGGCTATAAAGACGGCATGTTGTAAAGCCATGCTCTGGCGCATTTTCCGCGTTTTCCTCGCCAATGAAAAGCTGAAACGTCGCCCTCCCCCACCCCCATTTGATGTTTTTTGCCCATTTCAAGCTCTGCCATCGATATATATATACATACCTGCAATGAGATGGAGAGAGAAGAAAGAAAATATTAATAAAAGCTTGTGCTAGGGTGTAACTGGAACAAAAAATATAGGTACTATATATATTTCAGACAACTGACGACATCCCTGGGCCATTTGGCCAAGTTATGCAATTAACTTTGTTAATTGGCTTTGTTACCAAAAGATATTTGGTGAAAGGAGAAGCATAAGAGAGCTTTAAGATAAGTCAAACCTAAATTTGAATCAAGAAAATATGCACTCCTTCAAGTTTAAATATTTAATAATATTTATTTGTAAGCTTGCAATATAATTTCCTCAAAAATAAAGCATGTTTATATTCTTTACAGGATTACAAAATTTTCCCATTTGATTTTCCTCTTTTAGAATAAAAAAATAAAAACAAAGGGAGCCAAATGTAATTTGAAAACTTTTTGCAGCCCTTTTGTTTTCTGGTAAACACACAACACTTGGTCAGCAGCGTCCTTTTTTCTGTTATCCGCCCCCATTTCCGCCCACATTGATCAGACTCGGCGGGGGGACTGTGCGTGTTCCATCAGTCAGCAGTTCTTGGTGTAGACATGGCACCGGAGGACACGACATGTGGGTGACACCGCGACAACAATAAACAAACAAAATGGTGGCAGGAAAAGCGGCCTGGTTGGTTTAACTGCTATTATCCTGCCCGAAGGGGCTCGGTCGACTGGTTTGAGCCAGGTTATTGTTTGCGTGTCGTTCGACCTCTACAAATAGCCGTTCCGCAGTATTGATCCGGTTGCCGGACTCTCGCTCAATCTGCGTCAATCTAATTCAATATGACATGACTTCAATATGATGGCTTATATGCCTGCCGAACCTTAATTACATATGAATAATTACGATTAAATCGACGAAACGCAAACCGTAATAATTAATAAGCTTGAATTACTTTGTGGGGCTCTTTGAATAATGCATGAACCTTGGACTAACTGTTAAGCTCATAAAAATCACACTTGAGGGGGAACTTTAACAATTTCTTACAGAACAACAGATGAAGTTTCCTCTTAATTTTTATACAATAATAAATACATTTTGCGTGGCATTTAATCTTTTGTTAAATATTGCCAAAGTAAACATTTATTCCTGAATGCAGATCAAGAGTGAATTGCGACAGTTCGTAGCCCATTGTGCGGAAGAAGAACACTAAGCCATTTATAAATTTATGCAGACTAAACACAATTCACTCTCTCTCCCCGCCTCCTCCGATGACCGCTGCTTGGCTGGCTTTCTTGGCCAAAATGCCAAGCTCAAGTCAAGACGGGAGTCAAGTGCAATTATAATAACTAACTGCAGACAGACGAAAGCCGAGGCTAAAGCCAAAGCTCAATGAATGCAACCCGAGATGCAGGGGCCAAGATACAAGCGGTCGAGATACAGATGCGTAGATACAGATGCTGCTGAGATACAGATACAAAGAGGAAAGATTCGCATGGAGATGTGCGGCCAAAACTTGTGTGCAATTGTGCTGTTTTAATTGCTGGCTCGGACATGGCCATGGACATGGACACGGACTGCGACAAAAAGCGGGCCAACAATCTGCTAGCTGGGATTTTGTATTCCGTATTCTGGATTTTGTACAAATGAAACAGGAAATAATGGTTGCCGAAAAACCGGGGAAGGAGCCTGGACTGAGTTGAGTTGGCATTTCGAACCGGCGGAACCAAACCGAACGGAACGGAAACTAAATCCAAAGCTGCATCTGAAGCTGCCTGCCTGCCTGGCTGGCTGACTGGCGAAAATAAAATTAAATTAAAAGTTTTAAACAAGTTTTCCATTATATGGCTGCACGTCGAGCAGCATCGCGTCGGGGCAACTTGCCTCGCCGAGTTCTCCCAGTTGGAAACATTAAAAGTTATGTTTCCCTGTTGTTTCTGGCCCAGCCCCCAGTCTCCGGCCTCTTTCTCTGTGTTCATATTTCTGATTTTTTTTTGCCTGCTCACCCCTCAGGCTTTTAGCGATTTAACGGCCCTCCGGGTGTTTTTTCGGGCTATTTAATTATGATTATTGAATTTTAAATGTCACAAAACTGAGGGTCCTGATTTGTTTCGCTTTGCTTTATATTTTCAGAGAGAGAGAGCAGGTTAGTTACGGGGGCAAAAAAGCGGAAAGCGGAAATGGCCGGCACATTTTACCTGGCGGGGCCATTGTTTAAAAGCCTTGTGCTACTTCCGTTTCCCATTTCGTGCCTGTGTGTGTTTGTGATAAATAAATTATCAGTGCTGTTTTTGCTGTGCTCTAATTAAATTGCAGCTGTTATTGGTATCATCTAATGGAGGGCAGCATTAAAACACTGCCGGGGCCATAAACAAAATATGTTGACGTAAAACGCAATCGAAAGCCAGCGGCAAACTCCATTTACAAAATATAGATCCAAAAACTAGTTTAATGAATAATAGTCAATAAAACTAATTTATGAGTGAAATAATATGGAAACATATTGATAATAAGCTAGAAATTACAGTTAATTAATAAACTAACAACGGATACGTGTGACTAAAGAGTCTTGTTTAATATTTTTACAATAAAAACTAATTAATAATAAGTTGGATTTAGAAAAGCTTCATAGATTTAATGCAAATAATTCCAAAATAAACAAAGAAAACTGTTCAAGGATTAATGGTTCTTTAATTCATTCCTTAGAGAAGTTCAAGCTTCTGGCAACTATAAATACCAAGTAAATATTTAATCATGATTAATGGTCATGCACAATATAAAACTATCTAATATTACTCGAATTTCAGCACTTTAAAAACCCATAAAAGCTATAAATTACAGCATTAAATAATTCCTTTGTTTTGTACGCATTTAAGGACTTGGATATATATTTTCTTTATGCCATTTGCTCGAGGAGTTTCCCGGGCTTGACATTATTGTTTTGTTTTACAATATTGTTGCTAACAATTTCTCCCGCCCAACAAAATGGTTAAGCTGCCTTGCAGAATGCCGTCACTTAACTTCATTACGGCTGATGCCCGCCCAAGCTCATGAAAAGCTAAAGGAGAAGGAGGAAAAGCGGCAAGGATAGCCGTGGAAAGCCGAGGAAAAAGGCTAAGCTTTATGGCGTGCGTAATGCCGGGGTAGAAATGAGCGCACGTTAGCGCAAAACGTGCTAAAATTTAATGTTTCAGGTTCCGTTCGAATAATGTAAGCGAGCGCAAAATGAATGATAAACGAGCACACGTCAAATTCCTGGCCAGACCGATGGCAAGACTGGGTTAAGGGCAAGGACCAAAGGACCAAGGACCGAAGACCGAGGACGACCGAGGACCAAGAAGCCGTAACAGCTGCCGTAGCTGGCGATGCTGGTTATATAAATGGAGCATGAAAAAGCCAAAATAACAAAGCGACCAAGTGAGTTGCACGTTTCCACGGGAATGAGAGAGACACATCCACACTCTCTCATCCTCCTCAGCATCCTTCACCGAATTTTATCATCCTGCCTGGCCGGGGGCATTGTTTACGTTCGGTAAACATTCTCAGCGTTTTTAGAGCCATTCCGCCGTGTTTTTGTTGCTAAATTAGAATTATTGAAATTGACTTTAAGCCCCATAGCTTCACTTTGGATTGACATTAGAGTCAGCTGCTTTTATTGGGCTTCCTTAAGCTCCTGCCTCCTGGCTCCTTGCTACTCGTCTCCCTTTCTGGAAAATAATAATAAATTATACGGCACGGCGCAACTTTGAATGATTAAACAACAAATCCAGCTCGTTTCTTCTCCCCCCCCCCAAAAAAGGTGTGAAAAAGGCTCCGGCGAACAGCTGGCTGGAAGATATATCCCATAGAACCTTGATTATTCTTTGCACATGTTATCCTTAGCCAGGATTTTTTGGGGAAAATGGAAACGGAATCAGGCATAGGGTTACTATATTTTTTGTTTTTCATTGTTTGCGGCCTGCATATTTGCCTGCTGACAGCTGTCTGGCCGAAGCTTATGACTTGCACTGTACAGCAGGGAAGGGAAGGGTAAAAGGACAGGAAAAGCCAGGAAAAACTTTTTGGCATGTCTACGCTTTTTTCCACGAGGCCGCATCGCATCGCATCGCATCGCGACTTTTGCCGTTCACGCCGCATATGTTTGCATAAAATGCAACTGTGGCATCAGCCGAGGCGTCAAAATGAAAGATAAATTCCAAAAACACACATACCAAAATCACGGGAACAAGAAAGTTCAAATCAAAAAACATAAAAATACTGAATTTTATGGACAGATTTTGTGCAGAAAATGTACTATTTATTTGTAACAAAATGAGTCTCTTGTACGTGATAATTTTTTAGTCATTTTAATATATACAGTAAACAAGTTTATTTATATATTTTGTATATTTTTTTGGATTTTCATAAAGTCCCTAGAGAATTTCTAAATTTAAATAATTAAGAAAACATGTTGCTAGGCTAATGTTGCCATGCAAATATTGCCAGAAACATGTTAGTAATGCTGTCATGTTGCTACTGATGTTGCACAGCTTTAGCAACATGACTAAATCGATTCGTCTGGTAATATTGATACAAAAATAATGAAATTTATGATCTTTTGTAAGGATTCAACCTCTTGCAGCATTATTTTCTTTAATTATCCATTCAAACCCACGAACTTTTCTCATAATTTCTCATTATTCCCCAAAAATATACGTTTATTTTTCGAATCTCTCTTGCAATTAAAATTAAAATTTATATTTACCGCCCCCCCTTAAATATTAATTAACAAATTGTACACAGCCTTATATATTCGGAGGGGGGTCCCACGACAATGACAAATTAATTGATATAAAGCATGGGCACATGCCAGTCGATATCTGGAATGCCTCTGTACATCGATAAATCAACAATGTTAATAACCAGTTTAAATAGTTTTGGAAAGTCATAAATATGAAGCGAGCAATTTTCTTTTTGTATCGCATATTAATTTATATATAGTACACTCTATGTGCCTGCAACTACATATGGGCCAATGATTTATGGCAACAGAGAAAGAGAGGAGTCCACATAATAAACCCGCTCGTATTTGTATAGGCGAGTGTAATCGATCAATTACGAATGGTGTTTCATTTCATTAAGTCGCAGCTATGTGGCTGGAATATAACAATTAAGCCACCAGCAGCAGCCAATCAATGGTTAACTCCTGTTTTAACCAGACGAGGGCGGGCTGGTCGGCCAGACATCAGTCATCGCATCGCCAGAGAATGAAGACAAAAACATTGCCGCTATCAATGCTGACCAGACAGACTGTCCATCCTACCTACCCCCCCATTTTCGCACACTCTGCTCCTCTTGGTGTCCTGGCTGGACAGGGGGGGATAATTTTTCATTTTCATCCCGACACCTTTTTCAATTTCAGCAATACAAATGTTTGAATTTGTGCCGCTTGACTGACTTGACCCACCAGAACTCCCCCTTTTCTGTGCGGCCCTCAAAGTCTGGGCCATTTTCCTGCATTTCCATCCTGCTCTCAGCCAGGCCCTCTGGGCTGAATGCAATAAAATTTCAATATGCAGCTTGGAAAAGTCATTTGAACACGGCAGCCAGGTAAGTCTGGTGCTAAATTTTAGTTACACTTGAAGAAGAGATTGGTTTTTGCCTCGGAATTGATTGGAAGACCATTTAGATTGTAGTTTATATAAAATTTTTTAAAAGGTAGTAATTTAAACTCTTCAAAGCATACTGCTAGCAACTTTTTTAGGATATCAATAAGATATAAATCTAGACTTAATGTTGCAATATAAGTGTTGTTCAACATGTTCCTAGCTACATATTCATTTTTTAAATATAAAATTAAATTATCGTGAAGTTAATTGGTATACAAATTAGATTAAATAAGTATCTTAAACAAATATTTCGAAAACAGAAATTCAATCTGCAATAGAGTGGAAAATCAATGAAAATCCTACTGTTTATCAACATGCTGCCAGCAAAATGTACCTTGCAACATTTTCTTGTGCTTTTTTTAATGTCAGATTTAAGTTTTCATACCATTTACCCCAAAAATTGGAGCATAATTAGGCCATATAGCTAGTCATGTCTAGAAGTCATATCTTTTAATTTAAATTATTAACTATATTCTGTTCTTACTTAAATATTCTTATCAAACTCTCAAAAAACTAAAATTTTTGTCTTACAGGATTAAGCTTTACCAAGATCACCATAATTTAAAGATACTACAAATTGTTGCAGTTAAAACTACTTTAAACTTTCCCGACTTATTACACTCAATACAGATTGGCTTAGATGGAGTTTTTTTTTTATGTGTGTGCACAGAGATTCCTGTGTTTTTTTTTTTTTGGGACTCTCTCTACGTGTGACATCTCAACGGAAAATTCCCAGACCCAATCGAGGATGGATGCGGTGTTTTCTGAGGGGAGATTCGGATCGAGTGCAGCCTGCGGCATTGGCTCAGCAATCAATATGAAGCAGCCACTTGTTTGGCTTTCTTAGCCCCGGCCAAAGACTCGAGGCAAAGTAGCTGCTACCAGCTTTTTAAGTCCAAAGAGGTGGCCTCAAGTGACCCGCCCTTACCCGTCCCCCCTACAATACCCTCACTTTATGTATCTAGATATGCTGAACTTCTTCCCTTTCTTGCAAGAGTTTTGTATTTTTAGACCGGTCTGGCTTTTTGGCTCGGAGTGTGTGTGCAATATTGCAGTTTTGGCTCAAGTTGCTCCTGCTGCTTCTTCTTCTTCTTATTATTTATAACTTTTTCTTTGCGCGTTCAGAAAATATCAATTGAACACGTTTCCACACACACACACACATACGGGGAGCAAAAAATATGAATTCCTCCTCAAGTTGTCGAGCTTAGAGTGCACTTGAGCTGAAAGTACTCGGGGAGAGCTAAAGGAGGAAGGGAGACCGGAGACAGAAACAGCGTTGACAGCGGAAGTTTTTTGTTTCCCGGAATTTTCCACTTTTTCTCCATTTCATATTTAGTTACAGAGAGACAGAGATAGAGAGAGAAAGAGAGAGACTTTTGGCTCGGTCATGCCTTTGTTACAGTTTGCTTAATTGCAACGTTTTGTAACATAATTGCGGGACTGCTGTATCCGCCAGATACATTCTACCGCTGCATCATCCTTTTGTGCGCCTCAAGTGGCATTTTAACCAAACCCCATGTCCCTCAGCCCGAAAACGATTGTAGATTGCGCACATTTTCAGTTCGAACCTCGGAATCGAATCGCAGCCAACAATGGGCCCATTGATTGGCCGGCGAACACGTACGTACGTGCGAAGGACGAAGGACGACGTGTTCATTAAAAACGCTACGCCTGCAAGTAGGCAACGTCGTCGCCGGCACGATACTCGTACATTTTTCGATGCTTACAAATCATAATTAGCGCTGCGGCCCTGCATAATTAACGCTATCAGCGAGCGAGCACATTATTATGTACGATTATTATCGGGACTTTTTCGGGTGAGAGGAGAGAGAGAGAGCTGTGCCGGCATATAAAAGCTCACTTAGTATGCCAGACAGGCGGACGGAGAAGCAATCGGAGGCGGAGTCAGAGTCAGAAACGGAGACGGAGACTCATTGCCCTTAGGCAGCTGCCAATAAAAATATACACCCGCATACAGCCAGCCTCTCAGCCCCATATCCTCCCCTGTACCCCCATATCCTTCGGTTTTATGGAGTCCGGGAGGCTGTGCGAGGCCGCCCACCCGCGACACGTTTTTTGGTTAGGTTGGCATATGCAAATGACTTTGGCGCCTGGTGCGTCATTATGCGTATCTCCCTGCCCCCGCTCAGGCGTCTGGCTGGATTCTTTGGCTACTGATGATGCGGATGCACAGAGAGCGAAAAAATTGAGAATTGAGAAGTTTGAAAATTTAGAGAGACTTTAAGATTACATTTCGACTTATAAGAAATGGAAAAATATGTAATTTTATTTTTAGTTTTTCCTAGAATTATAAAATATAATTTAAAACATTTAAAATCACAATTAAAACAAATAAGAAAATTAGAGCTTTGTGCGGAATGAATAAGGAAATGTTGCTAGAAACATGTTGTCTCAACATTGTTGGGAAACAATTGTCTGGCAAAGACAATATAAAGTATAAGATAGGTAACCTCTATAAATTTTTCAGCTTTCTAACAAATTTGAGAGCGTAAAAATCTCTGGTACTTGACAACAATTTTAAGAGAGTTTTTAACCAGCTCTAGAGAAATCCCAAACAGTTCGAGCTCACAAAAATTGTATGGCGTTATGCATCTTATTATTATGATAAATTTTTAAAAAGACGATAATCGACTCTTCAGGTGATTAAAATGAGAAATTTAGGCTCATTAACCTATTATTTAATTTAAAAAAAAATACACAATGAAACAAGGTCAAGAAATTATTCTAGTTCACTAGATCTTCAACACTTTTTCCCCCTGTGTATCCCAACATACTGGAGTAGGGGAGCGACTGTGCCCAAATGAAGGTAATGGCGTCAAATTCAAATCGCGTCTCATATGTTTTACTTTTGTGCGCTAATTTTATGATCATTTTGTCAGGGCAAAACGGGAGGGACGTGGCTGGGAGGCTGACAGCCGGGGAACATCTTCCTTCCTCCATTTCGCCATTTGGCATGTCACGTGTAATTTGCAGCGACCTTTTCTGACACAGCACCAACCCAAGCCTCCCCTTAGACAGCCACCTCGCCCCCTTGGAATGCCAATGTGCTAACGACCAATTTGGGGGGCTCGATGCGAAATGGGCCTAAAAATACGTAAAGTCCTTCGCCGTATTTTGAATATTAAATTAAATGTATTTTAAAGTGAGTTTTGGGTTTCTGGTTGCAAGAGAGAAAAAGAAGAAGAACCCAGAGTGAAGGAATTTCATTCACGAATTTTTTAATTAATACATATTTTGCATACAGACGCCACCAAGTATGCAGGGAATTTTGTGTTATTTTTATGCGGGCGAAACAAACACCTTTTATAAATACAGGACGAGACATGCTCGACATACCGCACAGGCTTAAGCTCAATAAATAACTTAGAATTAGAATTTAGATTTTCGCAACAATAAAATTAAATAATGCATGGCAAAAATGTGGCAGCCAATCAACTATACATATATTTTCGACTCTCCTGGGCAGAGAGAAAGCTCATTGTGTGTGTGTTTGGAGCATATCCTTTGTTGCATAACGTTTGCTTAGCCGGAGCTGAGCATTAGTTATGCAAAATGCGGCCAGCACAGGTGGGGAATAAATTAATTATTGAGCCCGCTGGCTAAATGGATACCTGAAAAAGGGGTCTCTCCCTCTCTTCCACTTTCCATATGGTTTTAAATAGCGCGACAGCTCTTTGGAAAACAAAAGCCAGGCCGCACTCGAGGGCCTGAAACTTAGACACAGGCCCAAAAACACTCGACAAAAATGGGATGTGTGTATGTGTGTGTACAACAAAAAAAAAAAAACGCTACAATTGCTGACTAAAAGATGAAATTCTACATTTTTAATGCGCCTCACCTGACACGCCAGTCGCCTGTGTCAAGTCGAGGCAGGCACTTCAGCAGGACACACACACACACTATACGTACTTGTATCCACAAAACAATGCAGAAAAGGATCCAGAGTGGGACGGGACGGGACAGGATAGGACAGAGCAGGCACAGGGTGGAATGCAGAAGGACTCTGCGCGGCTTGTTAATTTCAAGTGGCATGTTAACTTTCTGACATTAAGTTGGCATTTCATGTCAACTATGCAGCCGTTGTTGAGTGCCTCCCCACCATCTCCATCTCCACCTCCATCTCCACCTCTCCCTCTTCAGCTATCTCTGTACCTGCGTGTGTGTGCGAGTGTGTGTTACATGCGGAAAACGGTGTTTAGCAAAATGCCATCATTATGTTAATTATAAATGCAGCCCCGGCAATGCCGCCTTGGCTCAAAAGAAGGAGACGACGGAAACAGGACAGAACAAAACGCCATCACTGCAAATGTGTGCGTGTGTGTGTATATGAGTTCGCCTCTGCGGCAGTTACACTTCCGTTTCCGGTGCCAACGTCATCGGCTGTCGTTGCCAGCTAAGAAACAGCAAAAACGGAAGTGCTAAAACGCTGCGTTTTTGTGTGATCCCGCCCCTCTAGAGAAACTCCCCCTATTAGCACCACGCCTCCCTCCCTCCCTACCACTCCCTCTCACTTAATAGCCGGGCATTATCTTTTATACCCAACAGCAGATGTGTGCAATTATCGGGCGGTGATACCCGACTACGACCTGTGTGTGCGTGTGCGTGTGTGTTGGCTAATCAAAAGCATGGCCAAAGGCTGAATCACCTACCATAAATTATATATTCATAGATCTGGCACATATATATATATATATACAAACATACGATATGTATTCAAATATGTATGCTTTCGATTTGCCTACGAATCTCGCAGCAAAGTTCGGCCACATGACTTGACACTTTCAGTTGAACCCAATTAAGTTCCTGCATAAACAACATCGATGACTATAGCTATGGCTATATAGAGGTTCTATTCCCCCCTCCCTCTCGCCACTGTGCCCCGCTCGGGTTCCCTTTTGAAAACGCGATGCAAATTGTATTTGATTGTTGTCATGAGGCGCCAAGGGTTTCACTCAATTCCGGAATTGCTGTCAGCGAAAAACAAACTCAATCTATTTTGGGGGAAAATATATATATTTTTGGATTTATTTTATAACTTTCTCATATTTTATAAGATTTTTTATTTATTTTATTTATCACAATTGCAGTCTCACAAAAATCAAAGCATTTAAGCACCGCTTTTGTTATTGGAACTTAAAAAATTCTCAAAAAATACAGCAGCTTCCTTTTGATTTATCCAACTTAACCAAAAACAAATTCAGTTGATAAATGAGTTAATTATGTTGTCATTGGGCGAGGCGAGAAAAGCGGACCGATTGCGGTGGGGAAAAAAGAAAATGCTGGGTACTTTGCTTAACGCAAATTTACTGAAAACAAGGAAAACTTTTATGGCCGCAGCAGGGAGACCGGAAACAATAAGAAGGAGGCTGAAGAAAATTATGTATACTTTCATCAGCCGATGGAAAACTTAAGTTGGCTTTCATAGCCCCCCAACCATCATCATCATCATCATCATCATCATTCTCATCCTCCAAGAGGAGCAGCTGCTTAACCGCACTGACTTTTTGGCATATCTCTCTCGTAATCTGTGTCTGTCAACGCCTCGGACTCTGGCTATGGCTATGGCTGTTTTTCCGGGGAAAGAGCCTCGCCTACTCCTTGGACTATCCATGCGAAATCTCATTAAAAATGTCCTGGCTGCCATGGGCATAAATCGGAAAATTAAAGCTCACAAATCGGCGGGAACTCGAGAAGAAAAGCGAGACTCTGGCTGATTTAAGCCAAGAAAAACTTTACCCCTGGGCTAGTCTCGGGTAGTTGCGAGGAAAGGGGACGGGAGGGGTCTTAAAAGTGGCGAAGCCTCGAAATTTATGGGCCCTGCCACCGTGTACTGTTCCCACTCCCCATGCTCGGCATAAAAACCCATTTAAAAAGCAATTATTTTGCGTTGATTCAATATGGCGGCGTTTGATGGATGCCACCGAGCGAGGGAGCCGGCATCATCAGCATCCGAATCAGGGGTGCCCAGTGGAATATCGGAGGAGCAGTAACTGGAGGAGGCCAGGTGAATGGACAGGACAGGTATGCGAATTGGCCACCACTCATTTTTCTGCGGTTACCGGAGTGACCGTTGCTTGCATTCAGCGAAAAGTTTTAAAAGTCTTGAAAATGCCTTAAAATATTTGATTTAAAATATTTAAAAGGATTCGTAAGAGATACAGATTTCAAAAAAATAACTAAATAAATTGCATTCAACACTAGTTTTTACATTTTTTAAAGTATTTTAAGCTAGAAATTATAGAATAGTAAAATAAATATATTTAATAAAGTAGATTTAGTTTCTTAAATCAATAGTTTTCTTTTTTAATATTTTATAGTTTACTATACATTTTTTTTCGCTGCACCCAGCGTACCATTGCATTCACAGCGCCTTGTCTTTCATCTTTATGACGGCCAGCTGCAGGATCCTTCGAGTCCTGCCACTGGAACCGAGCCCCCTGCTGCCTCAGCAGAAATCTGCATCTGTCTGCCTCAGAGTCACAAGGGGGTGTGCGGCCACAAGAGGCTGAGGGCTGCTCTATCAACACTTTTGCGCCTTAGTGCCTGCCATGCATAAAACAGTGTGTCCTAGCTGCGTGTCCTGGCGCTGTTCTTGCTCCTGAATCTGGAGTCCAGCTGCTGACTCTGACTCTGGGTGCTGGGTGCTGGCTGCTGCACCTCGGCTATCTGCAATTTGTGCTGACAAGCAACAGGCAACATGTTGGCCCAACGCCAACTCGGTCAACAGTTCGATGACGTATGCAGACTGCAGCAGCGCTGCAGCTTCGAAAGTGTCCTGCAGTGCGCCCTGTCCGCATCCTGTCCGCATCCTGCCTGGACGAGGACCAGAACCAGGAAAAGTTACCACAGCAGAAGCCACAGAAATATTACGGTTGTGCCATGTAAAAATAGTGCCAACTGAATAGCAATTGTCGCATTTTTGAGAGGGTACAACAAGAAATTTTAATGAAATAATATTGTCATGCTATCTATCTTATTATTTATGTACATTTCTTGTTTTTCTGATAGAAGATGGAAGATAAAGGAAAGTTAAGTGGTGAATAAATCAGAAATAGTCGAGCTTTCAACTTGAAAAAAAGGAATCGAAAGTAAAGGGAAAACCCTTGAAATTTATGGAGAAGTATAGATAAAAAATATTCGAGTTCTCAACTTGAAAAAGGAATCGAAAGTAAAGGAAAATCCCTTGAAATTTATGGAATAGTATAGGAATAAAATATGGCATTTAAGAAAGCCAAGAATTTGAGGATTTCCTTTTCTGAAAATAACTAAAATTCCACGATTCCTCTTCTGAAGATACAAAAAAGTTCAAAAAAGTGTATCTTTCTATTTCTATTTTACTAATCAATTAACATAGTTTCTTTATAAGTAACTCATCATTAAGAAATCCTTTTAAAATTATTAGCTTTGATCTCAAAGAAAGTATAAATTTAAGTATATAATACTCTCTGCCGCTTTGTCTTCTTTCTTTACCAATTAACGCCACATTACTTAGGCCATCCTTCGTTGGCTTTGACAACCTTTTTGGTTTCTTAGAGTACCATTTGCTGTCGTTGTCCCTTTTAATGCTCCCCCATCCTCTCAATACATCACTCTGGCAATTTGTGTGTGTGTTTTTGGCCAAGTTGTCCGCTGTCGATAACAATGGATCATCTCGAAACCTGCAGCCATAATCTCTACAGCACTTCCTCGGTCCCATAATCTTTCATTAGGACCCCTGTACTTTACACTCCAGTTCACACAGAGCAGTGGCAGTGGCAGGAGTGGCAGCATCCTTCTAACCCATTTGTGTTGGCCGAACATATTTCAATTTCCTTCGGCCAGCCGCTGCTCCTGCTCCTGCCAATTTATTGCCCCTTCATTGTTTTTCCTGCCTGGGCCTGTGCCTGTGCGACAATCCCGAAATGTCTGAAAAACATTTAGGCCGCATTTCATTTCATTACGTTTTTATCTTTTTTCGGCTACTAATTTCATTTTGTGCTACCATTTTGTATTTTATTCCTTTGGTCCTTTTAATTAATTCCCCCGAAAAAATATTTATAACTTTGTGTCCAATATGGTTTTTGGCCGGGCTTACGCCGAGACATATTTTAATTTGTATTTCTTGGGTGAAAATCTAAGAAATTTATGCATGACTGCAACAGGGTCAAGTTGCAAAAGCCTTTAGCCTTTAATGCCACACAGCTGCCGGGGGGAGAAAAACTGGAAGGAAAACAAAAGCTGAGGAAACTCTTAGCCCTTTCTCCCAAAAAGGGGGTGTGTGTGTGTGTGTGTGTGTGTGTGGATCCAACTCCCCAGATAAGCAGATTTATGAGCTAAACAACGAAACTCAAATAACTGGAGACACAATTCGGTTTTTCGGTTTTTCGCTACTTCTTGCTCTCCCATCTCCTCCTGGTCAGGGATCGGGATTGGTTTGGAGAAGCGCCCGGAAGCGTGAAAAGCCAGATAAAAGCACAGACGAACACACACACACATAGCCAGAAAAATACTCCAGCGGCAAGATTTATGAGCGGCCAGGACAGGACACAGGACACAGGACACAAGGATGCGTAGTGGTGGTGCTGGCAACGATGATGGGCAACAGAATGTCACAGGAAGTGCGAAGCGAGCAACTATTGACATGTCCACCAGAGCCCAACCCTCATGCCATACTATATATATAGTACGTACCCGATATCGGGGGTAACTGCAGACGTGCGTATAATTTTACGTTGCGGTTGGGGAGTAAAAAAAAAAACAACAACAAAAAAATTAACAGGAGCCGCTTACAGACAGTCCCCGTTAGCGTTACCGTTCCCGATCCCGATCCCCAGGTAGGAGGTGTCAATTTCGTTTTCATTAAGTTGCTTCTGCTTGACTTGCTCCTAGCCAGGGGTTCTTCTCTTAATTTGCGTCACTTTGCTTGGACGTCCGTCTCAAATTTCAACGCAAAAAAATACATATATATATATATATAAAATACAAAAAAAAGAAAGAAAAACAAGAGGGGAAAGGACTGGCAAGCGGCTGCTCGTTTGTAAAACAAGAAGTAAGAGCCGAAGCCCTACTTGCCTCTCGCCTTCATTTTTGCATTAATTAATACTTATTACAAATAAAAGAAAAAAGAAAATAAGTACGGCAGAGGTAAGGGACAGAAGGGGGGGTGCAAAAAAGGAGCAAACTTGGCCCAAAAGGCCAACCAGATTCCTTGGGTTTTCGGGGTCCAAGCTGGGAGGCTAGGTAAAATTTTAATCACTTCCTTCAGCGGCAACATTTTGGTCTCATTTTGTTGCTGTTTCTTAATTTTGTTCAGTCGGTTTTTCGGTTTCATTCTTTTATTTTTTTTTCAGCTGGTTTTCAGTTGGTAATTTGAGTCTGTTAACATTTTTTTTTGTTTTTTTTTGTTGCTTTTGGTCAGCTTACGGTGTGGAAGGGAATTTTCTTTGTGGCTGGGCCTAACCTAGCTAGGGACTTAATTAAAACTAATTCCATTTAAATATTATAGGGAGCATTTTGTGCCAGCGACAAACGATTTTCACTTCCTTTTTGTTTAATTGAATTTTTAGCCAGTCCTTTGTCTCTCACGCAAATCTACAAAAGATGCTTAGGGTTGACTTTCTGGCTTAGAATCCTTTGGTTTTGTTTTGTGGCCAGTTTTGGTTTTAAAACAAAGCCAGGGGCTTAAGGAAAACGAGGGTAGTTAAATGAAAAGTTTAGCCTGAAGGGAATTGTCTTCTTTTGGTTGGCTAATTTTTTAAGAATTTCAATGAGATTAAATAACTATTTATGAAGGTTAAAAAAAGGTAAATATAGTATATATTAGAGCCTCATTATCATTATATATATTTATGTTTTTAACTTGCTCATTAAAATATTATATTTATAGTATAAAAATGCTAATGTAGACATTATAATTAGTTGAAAACTCTTACCTTTGTTATTACAATTAGCATATAATTATTTGAAATAAAACGACAACATAATGAATGCAAATCAATCAAAACACATTAACATTAACTGGCAAAAAGTGTGAATTAAAAACCAAACAAAGAATAAAAATTGTCAGATATTATAGAACACAAAAACTGACTAAATATATATGCAGTAATCAACTAGAAAATGTTTGACAATTGATGCCTGATTGCAGACACACAAAACTAAAAAAAAGAAGAGCAAACAGCAAACAAATTTGCATATGTGTATATATATAGTTTGTTATATATATCGGCTAATTGGCAGGCTGACAGCAACAAGAATCGGGATGAGATGTTTGTGGGGTATAATTTCAAATTGATTGCTGGCATATGCCAATAAGGCTAATGGCTGGGCACCCCGGAAAAGCGGGTGAAAACTGTGTAATTTATGAAGAGATTCGGACCACACTTAATTAACATGAAGCTGGGAATCGGAATCGGATCGGAATCGCTGCTCCGTGCTCGGGTGCTCGGAGGCTAATTTGGCCCAAAATATATGGCCAAGCGAGCAGATGGCCGGTAGAGTGCAATCTAATATTAATGCTCCTCTGGCCGCCTGCATTTATTGGCATATAAATCACTTGGCAAAATCACAGCACACACACACAGCACACACAATCGCACACAATATTGGCCCAGAGAGCTGGGAGCTAGGAGCCAGAGCCTGGCTGTGGCCTGTGGGAGGGGGCTAAAACCATCTTAGACGGGAGGCTTAACCAAAGGCACTTACCCATCAGGAAGAATCCTCCACGCCTTTGTGTCACAGCACTCTCTGTGGGGGCACATCCTTTACAGCCTCTCGCTGCATTTGGCTCGTCCTTATTCTTTGTTTTTTTTTTTGTTTTTCGTGACTCTCTTTCATGTCAATTAATGCGACGCACTCTTCAAATATTAGCAGACATTATGTGACTGCACTAAGCCCTTGCCAGCAGCAGCAGCAGCAGTCTCGGCTGGGGTCCTTAAAGCATTTCCTCCGCGCAGGAGCCAGCAGCAAGGAGCAGGATCTGTTTGCACAATGAGCACACAAATGACTTGCAGCACTTCAGCCAGGCTTTTTGTTCTTTAATCGGGGGCATTATTATGATGCCTCCACTTCGACGAGTTCTCGTTCTCGTTCTCATCTCCTGGTCCTGGTGCTCCTGCGTCCTCCTGTGGGGAGCTCAAGTGGCGGGGATTACGTGTTGACGTTGAATGCGCCGCTGATTCATTTTCCGCCGGATTCATCTCACATCTCCCTCTCCTCCTGCTCCACCGATCATCATAATCAGCCAGGTTGTTGAGCTCCTCCTGGTCTCAGTGCTCCTCCTGTGGCTGCCTTCCATTTGTGCTTTTGTTAGCTTCTCTCAGCTTCCTGGGGAGCACCACTCACACTGACCACTTGGCAGCAACTGAGCTCTGCGCCGGCTGTGCCTCCGTATTTCAATGAAAAGTGTCACCAAGCTTCGCTCGATCTCGGAGCTTTTTCGCCTGAAGAGCTTATATATAAGACTCTCGGGGAGAGAGCGTATAAGAGATGAATGCGCAGGCGCATCCTTAATTGCCACTCGGCTCAGTCCGAAGACCAAACTTGGTTCGGGTTCGGTTTTAGATTCGGGTTCGGAATATTTCGTGTTTGCTTCGGAATTCGGCCTCACATATGAAAATTAAAAGCGCTTAACCACAATTAACAATTGGTAACCCCAACCCCGTACAACCTTTACCATCCTAACCTATCCTGTATTTTTTTTTTCGTTGTTATTTGGCTTTTGGTGTTGGCAAACAAATTTTCTGGACATGGCATTAATCAAGACAGTTGTGACACTAAAACAGCCCAGCAATTAATCAACACTGAGGCTCAGGAAACACTAGAAAAAAAAATAGTATAAAGAAGCAAGGAAAGTCGGGGGGTAACTTCTGGCGGCGGCGCCTGCATTAACTGATTGTTGTTGGTCTGGGCCAAGAAACTTGTCAGTTTGAATAAAAGTTCGGACAGTGGCCAGCTAGCTGTATCGAATCAAATCAAAGTTTGATTTGACAGCCAGACAAACAGACCAAAAGGATAGCCAGGAACCGGAATTGATGTGGTTCTCCTCCTTACCCGCAAACAACTTCAACTTCAAGTGGAAACTTTTCGGCCAAAAACCATGGCCAGTGCAGCGTACACACACACAGATATAACCCTCGATTCTGAAACATCTTGGGCATATTTTGCCCCAGAGCCAAAGCCAATATCAATTTATCAATTAATGCGGCTAATGAGCAGGCGAACTGTGACTGGTTGCTGTGTCACTTAATGCAAGGCTCCCCCCCGGTACATATGTATTGCAAAATTAATTAGGATTCGCTCGTCATCAACTCTGACACATAGCACCATAAATATCCTCCTTATATATATATTATATATATATATTATATATGTAGTACATGGCGCATATTGTCTGTCTCGGCGACTCAACGGCGGCAGCGACAGCGGCGACGTCGACGTCGGCTATATAAACGTAACGAGATTTCACCGCACGGCAAATTGTTGTTGGGCTTTAATTGACAATCAAAGCAAGTAATCAAATTTGCTGCCTGACATTTTTCATTAGAATTATTATGTAGTTACATTGAGTATAACCCAGTTGCGATTGCACATCCCCCCCGCCCTCGCCTCGCCCTCTATATCAACAACATTATATCGCGCCCACATCAAAGGCGTAAAATTGTGTGGACAAGAGACCTTTAATCAAGATGACGAAAGACTTGCGGGGTTTATACGGAGTGAAGAGGAAATCTCTAAGAAAACCCCAGGAAAAAATTATAGGGAAAGCTAAGAAAATAAATTAGAGTTAGAGAGGGTTCTGTAAGGCAGACATGCAGCAGGATAACCATAACACGTGATGTTTTCAAAAGAAACATTTATTAACAGATTTTAAGAGTCATTTTTACTGACTTTAGAAAGCTATAAATTAATAAATTCACAAAATTCTTATAATAAAATGTTTCCCAGGCATAAACTTCTTTCTCTAAACTTCTTTCTTGCCTCACAAAATTGCACTTTATTATATTGATTAACTCTAGCAAAATGCGGAAAATCATGCCAAAATTCTAGCCAAAATAATTCCCAAGAATTACATAGCATTAGGGCTTATTTTGATTTGTATTTTTCCTTAGATTTTTTCCTACTTTCTTTTTCTATTTCGGTTCGATTTGATTCTGGCGCTTGTCATTTAATATCCGCAATTAAAGTGGTCATCAATCAAAATGAACAGAAATGGGCGGCAAGAAACCTAAATGAATTAAAAGTAAACGAAAGAACAAAGCAAAGGATGAATGCACAACAATAAATAGAAGGAGCAAAGAGTGAGAGAGGAGCAAAGAAGAATCAGGGGAACAGCGAAACCGAGGAGAAATATGGGGAGCAGCGCAGCAAATGAACGGGAAACGAAATGAAGCGACAGAAAAGGAAACCAAAAAAGGAGCAGCGCCAACCGAAGGATGAAACCCAACACAAACAGGCGAAGCTTACACACTCACACACACACATATATACACTGTATATGTATAAACTCAGAGACACTATAACAATGACCGTTATCGTTGTCCAGTCCTAACACTGAGAGAAAAGTACTATTATTTTAGGTTAATTAGGGAAAAGTTCTGGAAAGCATCTTCAAAACCCCAAGAAAGTAACTTTAACCAACTTAAGTATCTTAAGCCCTCGAAATTATGTTATAATTTTTATGGAAAGTATATATTTCACTCTTATTTCCTTACAAAATTGCTAGAACCAATTGGGAATTATAACGTAACAAGAAGTAATATATTAAGCACTCGTATATATTCACCAAAAATATGATAAAACTCTGGAAAATGTTTCTTTTAGTAAGCAAATTTGCATATTAAAAGTTTAAAATTATTACCAAACTCCCGATATATACTTCTATATAGCACCGTATTTCATAATTTCTCGCAGTATCCCTTTAAGCCCCCGCCTTTTCACTGTCCTAGCTCATCCTGGGCGGCGATAAACAAGTGCTATACAAACAAAGATGGCGCTGTACGCTGAACCATTGATGATTGAACAGGACATTAATCTAACAAAATGCAGACAGCCTGCAGAGAGGGGCTCAGGCGAAGGCGGTGGCGGTGGCGAAGCAAGCGACCAAATCAACTGACCAACTGTGAAAGTGTCAAATTTCAAGCCACACATTGTTGGCTCCATTGCCGGGACCCAAACCCTCGTATCCTGGCCCCGGCCTGGCCGAATCCTTGTGGTTGCTGGTGCTTTTGCTGGCCATCGCCACTGGCGACGCGTCGGCCACGGAAGCAAACATAATTACGCGAATGCCAATGCTTCATGGTCGTGGCTGTATAATAATATGGCAGGATCATACGCAGGCATATGTATATGTATGCTGGACAAAGGATATTTGTTGTCCTTTTGCGTCACGTTCTAAATTCTGCGACAGAGCGTGTGTAGAGGTTAATTTATGGCAATATAATAAGTCAATTTAAATTGATGGCCATTTGCAGGTGAATTTAGGGATAGAATAAGGATTCAGGAAGGATAGTGGGGTAGATCATGATAAAGTTGGTTCTTTGAAGTATTTCTATGTGAATAAGATAGAGTTTTAATGAGATTAGTTTTTATATTTATGATAATGAAGTGAGTTTATCTAATCTATTATATCGAATAAACCTAATTATCTAATCTAGTCTTGCAGTGATTCATCCCTCTTTGCTCTTTATTTTCCCAATCCAATCGGAAAAAAACAGATATATTTATTCTAATAAGAAGAATGTACATTTCCCCCTTATGGGAGTTTTGCCAAATAGATTCTCATAAGCAGAGTGGCGCAGTGGAAGCGTGCTGGGCCCATAACCCAGAGGTCCGAGGATCGAAACCTTGCTCTGCTAGAGTGGACTTTATATATTTAAACTATTTTTTTAAATCATTGAATACATATTTTCCCATTTTTATATCTGTTAATATATATTTACTATGTAAACCTGATAAATCTCTGACATTCTCTCAACATTCTTTTAAGCATTTAATAAAGTTTTTCGTCTGGTGCAAATTTCGGTGTCAAATCACAAAAGTGACAAAATGCAATCGTTTTCGCAGCTTCAATTGCATCGTCATCTCGATTTGATGGTTTTGACACGACCAGCAAGGAACAAAAGGCCGGACTATGAGCCAGGAGCCAGGAGCAGGACCAGGACCAGAAGCCGGAGCCGAAAGAGCTCCATCAGTTGAAGCTGCTCATTTGCTGTCCATGGAAAATTAGACGCTAAATTAGCACACAAAACTGATGCACTAACGGTGCTGGAGGCGGAAATAATGGGTGGACTGGGCGTAGTTTCAGTGGCAGGACGACAGCCGGCGAGTGTTAAGTTGCCCAAAAACGATGACGTACCCCACGACGACGACGTCCTCCTCCTGCAACTAGGTATTGCTACGAGGATGTGTTTGTGTTCGCTCTGCTCCTGATGTTTCTGTGGTACAGTGACTGATGTGGCACAAAAACCAAAGGCCCGGCCTGACTGACTAGTAGCCAGCGGAAAAACACAGCTAACAGTGCCTGGCCCATTACACTGAGAGAAGGGGAAAGGTAATAAAATTTGAGCAAATAAGTAATTAAAAATTTGAAACGAGATATTTTTAAAACCTCGATTACCTATGATAAGGTAGCTAAATACAGTAAGGTAGTAATATAAATCTTATTTAATGTTCTCTGTGTGCAAAAACCAGTCATTGCCCCCCAGGATTGACACGTACAAAGAAGCGGACCGCTCTCGTCCATCCGCTCCTGCCCTCAAATCCGTTGCCTCCGCCGCCGCGTCCAGCTGCTGTTGTTGCGGCTGTGTCAGCGGGCGGTTGGCAAATGGGTTTCCAATGGGTTCCGTTCCGCAAGAACCCCTCTGAAACCCTTCACTCTGGTCTCGAATTCGGTTTGCCCGCAGCTCGAACAGGAAGCGAGGGACTTATAGGAATTCGTGCAGCCCACTGCTGGTTATTAAATTTTGAAATGCTACACCTTGTGCGGTATCGGATTGCCGGCTCAAGGAGTGCGCGCGCTAAGACAAAAGGATATATACTGTATGGCATTCTGGAGGGAGGGGAAACCCTAGCCTACATGCCTATATCAAAGTTCATGCAAAATTCAAAGGACCAAGCCAGCATAAGAAAATATGCCACATCATAAATTTGGCATATCACGGTGCGAGTGTGCGAGTGTGCGAGTGTGCGAGTGTACGAGTGTGCAATCCTTTCACAGACACTGGCTCTGGGCCCACACACACAGACAGATGTTGACACAGTTTTCCTTGAGCTCCGTCTGAGCTCAGCACAAAATGTCTATTTTAATATGAACCCAAATTGAGGATTTTATTTATGCACAAGCTTAGTTTACAATACTCGCTGGCTTTACCTCAAGCAGCAACGCCGGAGCCTTTGTTCGCAACTGTACTCGGGGCACTCTGGCTTGTCGGACTGGCAGTGCTCAGGGACCTCTCCTTTTCTTTTTTTTCCGTTGACTATAAAAAGCATCCAGACAAGTGGCAAATGACTTAAAAAACAAAAGCAGATATGGAATTTCTATGGAAAAAATATCATAATAAAAATCTCCAGCAGTTAAAATAATTGTCACAGTAATAAAGCAATGCACGAAATTATAACTGACCCGATGAGGGGTGGTTTCAAGGGTTCTAGGGGTATGGAAATTAATATATAGGTGTGAAAAATATTACTAAAATATATTAATAAATGTTTAATGGGAAAATATATAAAATATAAGACATTTTTTAATATAACTATTTATATTATTGATTATTTAAACTAACTATTTTGGTTAATTATTTAATACAACAAGATTCATTTTTAAAATGTTTGTAAGATATTTAAAATCAATTTAATACAACGAGGTTCTATTCAAAATTTCAGTAAGATATTCAAAAATTCCTAAAGATATTTAAAGTCTTGTAAAAAGTTAGGTTAGGTTAGAGTATATTTTTTCAAATTGTTCTTTTATCGAAATTATCGATATTTTTTATCTTGAAGTTAACCTAAAATTACAATAGTTTTTATTTCGAATTTTTAATTTATTTTTAAAACTGTGGAATAAAAAGTTAAGAATAAATTATCTAGAAATATAGAATATCTGGCTTTATGATTTTTTTTAAACAATTTTTTAAGGAGAATAGGAGAGAAGAGAGTCTTATCAAACCTTTCCCTTTGACTTATTCCTCAATCTCCCCCCGAAGTTGTGGCCTGCAGTTGCTTACTTACCAGCAGCCACTGTGTACAGTCCGTTTCGCCGGCATACTGCTGTTCTGGCTGCACTTGCTCCATTTTATAGCTGGCAAACATTATGGCCATGATTAATGGCAGATAATAATTTCGAGTGCCGAGCACTTGACAGCATACGAAAAGTCAGAAAACTATGGCCAATGGACGCCCATTAGCCCTTGGCCGTCGCTGCCGTTCCTCTGTCCCCCCCTCCGAAAAAATGCTCGGCGGATGGATTGAGGAGTGAAGAGAAAGCAGCGAGAGAAAGCAGAGAGGAGGATGAAAGGACAAAGTGCAGTAAGGGCAATGCTGCAAGTGACTGCTGCAAAATAAACAGCAACAGCAGCAGCAGCAGCAGCAGCAGCAACAGCAGCAGCAACAGAAGCTGAAACAGCATAAAACTATTGCCATGTTCTGTTTGCGGCATTAAATGCCTCTCGCTTCCTCAGATTCTCGCCCGCACTTTCGCTGGTGCGTGTGATTTACTCCGCCCGGCGAATAAATTATGATGGGGAAAAGCGTTCGCTGGCGTTGATCAGCAAATTATTTTATGCAAATTAAAAATCGTAAAAAAAAAAAACATTCTCCTATAAATAAAGGGGATTATATGTGGGGAGGTCGGGGGAGAGGGGCGTAACGTAACCCGATATCTTCCATTTCAGAGCCTTGGCCAGGCCACTGACCACAATTTTGTTATGGTTTTGCTGCCATCCAAAATTGATTTAGCCAGAAAGACCCTCTCCTCTCTCTTCGTATTTTGGCCAGCATTCACTAATGATTTTTGCCAGCAACAGCTGTGGCAAACGACATTTAAATCTTGGTTTTTGGCCCCGATAAATGGATACAAAATTTAACTAGTAAGAGCAGGAAATAGAGTAATTAGATTTATTAAAAATTATTTGGGAAATCTAAAAGCAAGCTTTAAGAAAGGAATAAGATTTATTTAAAATTAATTGGTAAGTTTAAAAGCGAGAGAGGGAATTTGATTTATTTTCTTAAGTAGTTAACTGAGAAAGAATTTTGAATATTAAATAAACCACGTTCATGTTCACATATTGCACTAAGATATATCATTTTTATAAGAAAAATAAACTACCTGGAAAAGTTATTCTAATATATAAATTTTAAATTATAAATAACTACCATTTAAGGACACTTTCCCCCACAAAATTACAGTGCAACTCAGAGTTTAAATTAAGTAAAAAATATAAATCCCAAAGAACTGCACTCCCTAAACCACCGATCTAAATTCGATCCCGAAGTTTGTGTAGCTCCACTTTCCGGTTAGAGGCCACCGTTGGTTAAAAGCTTTGCCACCAGGAGCAAGGACACAATGTCCTGCAAGCACGACCAATAAGTGCAACTCGAAGTGATGCTGCAGCCAAGCTGCTGGCCAAGGATCCGGTCCGGTTCGGTGAGGTCCTTTTCTTTTCTCTTCTTCTCCCTGTCATAAAATTACTTTTTATCATTGTAACATGGCCAACATGATGGCGCCTTGGGAAGGTCCTTTCTCCCCGCCGATACATGCGGAGCGTAGTTTTTATGACGTTTGCCACAAGGCATCAGTATCCGTCCACGTTCACGTCCACGTCGCCTATTTATGTGGCAGCGGCTAAGAGGTTGCCACGCCACGTGCTCTCCACGGCTCCTCCCCCTCACATTTCTCTCAGTGCAGCCCCGTATTAATGGCTCGCATGCACGCTAATAAGCATAAACGCAAAGGAAGACGAGTCCTTCTTGGCTGTACGGAATGTGCGTGTTAAGGACTCGTACGCCGTACGGCGTACACCGTACACCGTACGCGGCATGCCGCAATCTGCACTCCTTTGACTTCATTGTGCACTTTATTAATGTTATTAAAAATCTAACAAATGCTCGGCAAGTGCGCAATGCACATTCGCTGCGGTTTATTAATGCCACAAAAAGGGGCAATTAATGACCGGCCCTTGACCGCACTATATATAGTACAATGTTGCTGCTAATAGAGAGAAAGCTGTTAGCCATTAGCTACGACGGAGCTGGGATGCTGCTGCAAAACTGGCCAAAATGAACTCTCTCAATTGCCCGGCAAATTAAGCCAGCATTCTGTGCAGTTCTTCTCCTCTGGCAAACTTTTACCTTTTCGCAATATTTCAAGAATTTTTTAACAATTTCCCGGAGTAATTCTAGGCAAAAAAAAAAGCAAGTGGCGAACAATTTAAGCTAGAACAAAAGGTAAGTGCGGAGAGGCCAGAGCAACAGGTGCGAAAGTCCTTTTATTGACACATTTCCTGGCTGGACAGCAATTGTTTGCCGATGCATTAAGCGGGAAATGGAAAATGAAATAGGAAAAAAGGAGAGAACAAAAAAGTAGGTACACAGAAAAAAAAACCCGACCCAAGAACGTGTGTTCTTGATTTCGTTTCCATTTGCCTCAGTGAGAGAGAGGAAGACAGATATAGATTTTTGTTACAATCAAAATATCAGTCTATCTCCCTCTCTCTCACTGAGTTAAATGGAAACAAA
>VNJS01005810.1:0-21070 GCA_008042575.1 Drosophila watanabei | reverse complement strand
GCTCGCCGACAGGCGGCTTAACATTTTAAATCCATTGTGGCGCCACCGCAAGGACTTTTCGACTTTGCCTGCTATTTTATTAATGTGCAACTGCGCCGCCGCCGCCTTTGTGAATCCTTAATCAGCGGCCGGGGCTTTAGCCTACATACATATATATCTATACTTTGTAATTATATTCAAAAAACACACAAAATATGGAAATATGGCCCAAAAACATTGAAATCACTTCCTGAAAACAGTCAGGCAGCGAAGCAGAGCGAGTGCTTTGTTTTGAATCCGATTTCCGTTCCCAGTATTTTTTCCTCCTGCTGCGGCATCAGTACGCAGAATCCCCGAAAAGGGGGACAGCATCCACAGTTGGGTCCACTGTCAGCTTCAGTCCTCCACAGATGGTCGAGACTGGCGGTCGGAACTGCGGCCCCTTTTTGTGTGGAGAGTCCGAAACCAAAAAATAACGAAAATATGTAAAAAAAATGTGCATTACGTTTTCTAATATTTGGGAAGGTTCCACACAAAGCAACTTTATTGATGTATTTTTGCACATTCCTGGCACACATGTCACTCATACGCACTGTAGGCCTTTGTTAGCAGATAGGTTTTAATTTACTGCCACAATTGGTTTTAATTGATCTATGAATTTCCATTCAAAAAGCATTTTGTTAGGCTTAATGTCTAGTCAGCATACATAGAGAGAAAAACTGGGTTACTTGTGTAAATGTTTAGAATTGATTTTCCAGCTAAATTAGCAATTTATTCATTTTTAAGTTAATAGTTATTTAGATAATTTTAGTTGAAAGACTTACATGTTTTCCCTGGTTAATTGATTGCTTGTGGGAGATATTTTTTACTGATAAATCGATATATCGATAATGTATTTGTACTTGACGCTAAGTATAATATAAAAAAATCGATAAATAAGCCAAAAATCGAACTTATTTTCATATCAGAAGTCACAGAAGCTTGTTTAGTTTGCAGTTCTTACAAGTTGGTGTGGTTTTTCCTAGGAAAAGGTTAGATTCTTTTTAAAGAAAATGCAATCGTTCCAAAAAAATGGGTTTTCGAGAATATCTATAATATTGATATCCGAATTATTAATGCGATAGTTTAGTTTTTAGTTTTAGTTTCGTTAAATCAAACTTTAGAATATATTTTATATGTTCTAAGGCGATGTATATTATTCAGTATATCTTATCTTATCGATATACATCTCTACTAAGTTATTAAGCTTAAAAAAATGTTTTTTCAGTGCTTATCGATATTAAACAAAAACGTAAATGGCCTGTGGTGTTCAAATAAAACTCATTGGCCTGTCAAATGCGTGCGCCAGCGACTAAATTGATAAATTTCCATTTTATTTAATAACTGAGCGGATAAACTTGGCCCCCACGCATATCCACTTCCTGATGCATATAATTTTGCCATTCATCTAGAATTTGATCCAACTATGAGCTAATTAAACGCGGGGAACACATAACATAAAGCTGGGCTGCAAATAAATCGTTGGCAATTCATTTCGCCGCGTCCTCCACAAGTCAATGCAATCGAGAAAGAGAGAGACGCAGGAGGGGCATGGGAATCGCAGCTTTTCCTAATCTCCTGACTTTATCCTGCGTAATAATAACTACTTTCAGGGGCTTTTCTTTAAGGACTCTCGGCCCGCTATCTCGGTGCGCTTTGTTCTTGCTTCTTTTAGTGTTTTCAGCTTTTTTTCCCCTGTTTCCTTTGCGTGACAGCTCATGTCTTGTTTATCTAAATCATCCGACTGTGTAAATGCCAGGCCTGTCTTCCGTGCCGGATCCGGCACCCCTCAGTTACCACTCCCCCGGTTTCCATCCAAAACATCCAGCAGCCAGGCAGCCAGCATCCCGTATTCCTCCTCCACGCCGGCACTCGAGGAGCTCGGAGCTCGGAGCACGGAGCTCGAAGCTCGTGTCATCACATGGCAATGAGTGAATGACTTTGTCGACTAAACTGTTTTCCACAGCTCCGGCGGCCTGGGCTATGCAAAAATCCTGCCAGTCGGCCAACAATGGCATGTGCGAGTGCTTCAGTTAGTTGGGTAATTACGGCATCGTTGCACATTTCAGTTCCCTGGCCTCGGACCCGGATTTCCTCCCAGTTGCTCCTGCCTTCGCTCCCCTTGGAAATTGTCACATCTCCCAGAACCTTTATTTCTGCACTGGGTTTTTGCTCTGTGCTTGGTTTTCACATGCGACTTGACTGGTAATCAGAAATTGATCGCCGGCGCTTGACTCGACTCCCTTTTCTGGGTTGGAAAAATGGTTACATCATACGATTGCACTTTTTGTGTGTGTTGTGTGTGCTCCGTTGCCTTGCTTCTCCGCATCTGTCGGAAATTGCTCAAGACATCGACGCCAGGGCATCATCTAGCCAAAGCCACACAGTACACACATATGGAGGAGGAGCAGCAGATTCAGCCCTCTGGCCACTTAGTACATTACTTATATCCGCTGTATATGTGCATGTTTGCCAACTTTTCCATTTTTTCCACATATATTTTTTGTTTTGGGTTTTTTGCTCTTTTGGTTTGAGCGATTGCACGTGCTCATGTCAGGTTTTTTCCGCTTTTCCCCCTCCAGCCAGCCGGAGGCACCCACAGAAGCAACTTACGCATCCAATAAAAAAATGAGAACAAGAAGCTGGCGCTAATGTTGACAGCTGTCTGCGAATGATAGTCTGGGTCCGTGTCCGTAATAAGATATTGGAAATTGTTAAATTATTTTTTAAGTGCTGCTATCGAGTTATCTGCATCGGATAGCCTTGGCCTTTGCGGTGCATTTCTGGAATGGCAATGCTTCCTGCAAACTGACACTGATGCGAGAAGGAATTTGCAGCAAGGGAAATTGTTCTACCATCAGGTTATCGCACTTTTTGGGGGAATCGTTTGTAAGACTATATAGCTATGTGGGTTAGCTTTCAGTTGAAGGATTTGGTGTTCTGTTTAGGAGAGTTATAAGGGAATAAAATTGAATGTCTGTTTTTAAACTAAAATTTAAAGATCGGATTCAGATTCTCTGGATTTCTTTGTCTAATTTAATCTATTTAATCTACAGCTTCGTTATAGATATATCTACAGATAGTTAAACTATATTTTAGAACCTTATTATGTTTACTAAACTTAAATCCAATCCCATCCTCTCTTAAACATTCAAATTCTCACAAAAACGTTCAAGACAACCTTCAAGTTATAGTCTTCATTTAAGTCTTCCCTTCATTTAAGTCTCTCTCCATAATAACCTTGGCAAACCTTTTGGGCCAAAAACCCCTAGTTAATGGAATTGGTTTTCGGGCTTCTATTCCTTGCTATCTTGTTTCAAACACTTAAAGCCACGTCCCGAGTTGATATTTTGGTTAGACTTGGTGCTGGTCTTTAAGCCTTCAGTGCCAGTAAACAATTTGATTTTCCTTAGCCTCCTGGGTTCGGATGCAGGGCCATTTCCTTCGCGATTTTTCCGCCCTGCGCTTTTTGGTAATACGTCCCTGGTGCCTTTTTGGATGGCTCGTTCGGTTGGGTTGTTGTTTCTGGCACAGTTGTTGTTTCTGCGGCACAGCAAAGCAAATAACGGGTACCGTTTAACCCTGCGGCATGGCATCCTGGGACGTGGATTGTGTTCTTTTTTTCATGTCTGCCAGGAGCAGCAGGAGTAGCAGCAGCAGCTCAGGTGTGAAGTGTGCCACGGAGACTGAGGGCCATAAAATAGGTATAAAACGCTAGAAATGCCTTCAGTTATGATTTGTTATTTGATAACGATTTGCATTTCAATTGCCTTTCAACAAATTGGATTGCCCAGCTGCTTAGGAAAGCCTAAATAATTGCCATTTCCCTGGGAAAACCAATAGATTTCCCTCAGAAATTCATCGACTGAGATAGTTCTCTTTGTTGCCTGATTAGCATAGCGTACTATATCTCATTTGTATGCCCCCCAAGGAATGCTCTTTGCCACGCCCCCTCGAATCTCTTTGGTGCACAAGGGAGCAATAATAAAAAAACAAAAGGCATCCTGTGAAATGTGTGCATATTTAAATGCTTAGGTCCCTAACCGCCTTCACACCTTTGCCAGCGCCATCATCGCCTCCCCGCTGCGATGAGCTCTCAGGTCTCATCGCTTAAATGCCGCATATCAAGTATACCACATGGTGGTGGCCCACTCACCTGGGTCTGCCACGATAAACAATCAAAAATACAAACAAAAAAATACAAATACATATATAAGAAGGCAGGGGGAAATATTTTCGAGTAAATAAACAAGAGGCTCAGAGGCCAGTGCCAGTGCCAGTTGTCTTCTGTTGTTGTGTCCGGCCAAATGATAGATGACATCTGTGAGTATCGAAAAAAAATTGCCTCAGACAGCCGACAGATGTGGATAAGAAATTGATTGATATACGGACATATCTCGTTGGCCTCAATATCCACTGGGAGGTAGGAAGGTGGAGTCTCACCCAATTTCGTCCAGTTTAAAGAGCCGTCTCCTGAAGTTTTCTGTATGTTTCAATTTATGGTAACAACCAGGAGCCACTTTCTCCCCAATGGCTTCATTCTGTCATCAAATAATGGCAATCAGCATGTTAGAGTCCGCATTCAAATGCCGAGCCAAAATTTAATAACAAAAATAAATCATTTCGCTGACAGCTCGGTCCTCCGTATCCGCATCCGCTTGGATCCCACACTCCAGGGATGCTGCTGCTGCTGCTGCCTTCCATTCACACCTCAAGTGATACACTGTGGTGGCCAAAGGGGGAGGTGCCTGGGCTGGCTACATGGGGGATGAGGGAGAGTGGCGGAAGTGGAGACGCACTAATGGCAGAGTCGCCGAATAGAAGGACCATTCCTCATCCTCCCACGCCACGCCGTCTGTCTGTTTGTCCCTTTGTCCCTCCCACGTCCTTGGGCTTGGACTTTGGCCCACTGTTTCCACTCCAGTCTGTCGTGTTAATTTTTTATCACTTTCAAATTAAAGAACAACACTTGGGCGTTGTCCCCGTTGTCCGTTGTCCGACCGATTTTTTGCCTCCGCTCCGGGGAATGAGATTTGTACGGGGGTAAAGGCAGGACGGCAGGACTCCGGAGACAGGACTCTGGCGATCCTGGCTCGTGTCTGGCCGGGCATAAATAATTAACTTAATGCCATGTTGCCCATAAATTAGGCATGCTCTGTTCCTGTCCTCCAACATTTGTTAAGTGCCTTTCAGTTACCTCCTCGGGCGCTGGGTCGGGACTTTAGCTACTCTTTGATTAACAAGGACGCTGCTGCCGTTAAGGGTCTCCAGCTCACGCCCAGCAAGGAGAGTAGAAGTGTAGGAGAAGAAGGAGCAACCATCCTCCGCCTCCTGGGACCGGAGCGACCTATTTGCCAATGCAATGCCAAATGCAATTTCGAGCAAATCAATTGAAAACACAATTGCCTTTCACCGAGAAGTGCTCTCCTGTTGCCACCCCTCGATTTTCCACCCCGCCACAACCTGTTTTGCCCAGCCGAGCAATGGAGTTGAGATTTGTTTTGCATTGACCGCAAATTTCAATACAGTTTTGCGGTCGTCGCCCAATTGCTGAACACCTCCCGTCCCCTGCACCCTTTCAATTGCTCGACTCCGCACAGTGGCACTGAACTCTGTGGAATCGTGTCCAAAAACATACTAACTTAAAATGTTTAACGATCTTTAATGCATAATTAATTGAATTTCCGCCTCAATGGGAGATGAGTTGGCAGAATCGTAATTAAAAGCCAGTTCACACAGCAAATATTGGTTGTGCTTTTGAATGTATATTTTTGTTTCAAGTTAATAAGGTCCAGTTTCACCAGCTGAATGAGTGTGTGGGATGGAACAGTGGTTTGAAGGTTGTATGAAACATAATTACTCCTGAAATTTAATAATGTTATTATATTAAAGGTTTATAATATTTTAAATCATTAAAAAGTGTTTATATGGTAGCAAAAGGTATAAGGAAGAAAGAGGCATCTCCGTTCCTTAAAGAATATGTATTCTTGATCATCAGAAGACATATCTCGGAGACTTTACTATAGCTGGTAAATATTTATAATAAATAATAATATAAATGTCTTGTATGTAAATGTTTCCAAAAACATTAAAATACTAATTATTGTACAAGATACGTAACGCCATACAATTCAAGCACATTCGACTTTGCTCTGTTTATTTATTTTGGATTTAATTTTAGTTTTATTTTACTAATGCAAATCAATACTAGATAGACCAAACTACATATATGCTGTAAGAATTTATTTAATTTTTTTAAATATTCTTTTCTGTTCCCACTTTGATTTAGTTTGAAATCGATTTATTCACGTGTATTTAAACAGCTTATTAATTATATTTGCTCATTTCAAATAGCAACCATGAAGCACTCAATTGTGAATGCCGCAAAGTATGCATGTTGTTTATTTGCTAATTTAATTTGGTGGCTTCATCTGGGTGAATATATCGCTTTGCTGCCACTGTGCAACTGCAAAGTGCGGTTGAATCGGCATTAAAGATTTGTGTTGCGGCTTTCTGCTCTTGTGGTTCGCAGTTCGTGTTCCCGGCGTTTGTTGTTTCGCTTGCTGGTGTTGCAGCTGCAGCAGCAGCAGTTGTTGGTGTTGCAGCTGCAGCAGCAGTTGTTGGTGTTACTGCAGCTGCAGGTGCTGTGGGTGGCGTGGCCGTGTTTGCTCAGCTGAACGTCAATTAACTGCAGTCAGCGACCTAATTGCGTTGACGCCATTTATTTAATCCGAATTTAACGCTCCCATTTCGCGGGACCCTAATTGAAAACACAAATTCCGCTGATTGCAATTCATTAGGTTGCCTAATAATGTGCACAAAATGCTCATAATAATCCTGGGCTAAGTGGGGAAGATGCCGCAGTTTCGGTTTTAGCGTCTTAGCGAAGGAGGTGACAACTTTGGTAGACAACGTTGGCCCTGACCCACTTTGGCCACACCAGCAACGACGACAACGACAAGTTGAGTTGAGAAATTATACATTTTAATGAGATGCAGTTGGTAATTTTGGGGGCGAGATCCCAGGCAGCTTTGTCACTCCAACTACGGATTATGCAGTTGTGCCTCTTGGCACTGCCTGCGGTTTTTGCTCTAATTTGATTACACTGGCTGACTGGGCGGATGAATATTTATGCTCGCATAAATACATTACAGTATCCGGCATGCCATGCAAATTACGTGCCAACTCCGGCTCCATCATCAGCACCATCTCGTGACCCATCCCGGCTCCATCTCCTGCTCCTGCTCCTGCTCCGGCTCCGATTCCCTCCCTCCATACTTCGCATGCTTCACATCCCGGTGACCCCGTAATAAACCCTTGACATGCCTGCCGAGAACGTAAAGTTCTTCTTCAGCTGCCTTCTGTCGCCCGGGTGACTTTGCATATGATTACATGAAATTTGCATCGCATTATTTTGTGTCTGGTGTCCGTCCGTCCACTCGGCTTCGTCTCGGGTCCATCCTTCGTCCTGTCACGTTGCCCGGTATACAAATTGCACCTGCAATATTTAACGCGCCCGGCTTCATCATCAACCTGGGGGACAGAGGAATTTTTTGCGCCCAGAAAACACATTGTATACTATATATAAATATATATATAAGGCGATTCCATGGCATTTCTGCAGCGATCCACTGGCTCAATTGATGAACTCCACGTACTCACCAAGTGTTTTTACTATCCACCGATGAAGTCTATGCAAATGAGCTTGCTCTTTTCCTCACTTTTCTCGTGAATCAACAAAATTATTACCTTTACCTTTGCCTTTTGCTTTTACCTTTACCTTGACACCGCACAGGTCGTCCCAATGTAGGCAGTGTAAATTGACTCTGGCGGGTAGAGTGTAAACAGCGTTTTTTACGAATCGATGAATACCAAATCGGTTGATCAATAAGACCCAAATTGCTCGTTGAAATAGTGGTTTCAATGGCAAAGTTAAATAGAATTACAGTGGAAAGCTCTGGGGGAATTTACACAGGAGAAAAATATGTCAAAAATAAGGATATCAATAAAAATAAGGACATCGATAAAAATATCAGAAATATTTAAGTAAAATTGTGCATTGTGTGTATAGTTCATACAAAATATCCATGAGACTAAATGTAAAAATTTGAACAAATATGGGATTAAAGAATTCAGTAATTTATTACAATTATGAGAAGAAAGAAATATTAAACAAGATAAAAAAAGATGAAATAATTAACAAGAAACACTTAAGATTTACACGGTGAAAGCAAAATATAAGGCAACTTATTGATTTAAATAAATTAATATTAAATAATTTAAATACTTAAGAACCAATATTGAAATGGAATGAAAGTTATTTTCCTGTTTATTTATTTACTTATTTTATTTATTTAAAATTGTGTATACAAAATTTTACAAAAATTCAACAGAAGTACTAAAGAGATTTCAATATATCTTATTGATAATAAAGCTTACTATTGGCTTAAAAATGCTTATTAATTAATAAATAATATATTTAAAAGTATATATAAAGGAAGTTTTTAATACGTATAACCTATTTTAATTAAAGTATTTAGTTCAAACGTTTCCAGAAAATGAAAGTGAATATTTTCAAGGTAAAAGAAGATGTAATATTAAATATTTAGCAAAAAACTGATATTTTAAGTGAATGTAAATTTTCTTTTGCTCTGAAATAGGTGTGCTTCTGTCAGCTATCCATTTCATATTGTGTTTATATTATTTCCCCCCCTCGCTAGCTCAAAAAAATAGCCCCTACAAAACATAGCATACATTTTGGGGCATTGAAATATTACTTTCAATGCTGCAAATGTCTGTATAAATTGGCGCGAGAAAAAAGTACTCCATTGATTTATTTGCACCGACAATAGTTTATCTGGCACATCTAGCCAAAAGCTATGTGAAGGGAGGAAGAGAAAGCAGAAAAAACCAGGCCCAAACCTCAGGGGAACGTGGCAAAGTTAACACCGTTGCAGCGCGCTGCTGGCAAACAGATCGAGGGCAATAAACACACTGCGGGGGCCGTGCTGCAGTCCCAGAGTTTACTTTGTGGCATCACCATCGATTTTTGGCCATATGGCTGGCGTAAGAGAACCCTTTAAAGTTGCGCCAGAAGACGAATTCAATGGAGTTTAGGACCTGGAAGGAAGGGGGACTTGCTGCAGAATGCAAAATATGGAATGCAGCTGGTCTGCGCCCCTCTTAATTCATGCAGGATCCGCTCGGGGTGGCTCCACTTGCGCTTGCTGCTGCTTCAGTCAAGGATACTTCACACCCTCCAGGCTCCCCGCCAGCCATGGCCCCTTTCTGGGCCACTTGTGTGGATGGATTTATTGCCGTTTTCGGCTTCAGCTTTGAAATTGAAAAGCAAACAAGCCGCTAACAAGGTGAAGCTCTTGCCTCCTTGCGCGTCATTTCTTTTTTTTTCTCCTACGAATTCGCAGCACCCTCCCCCCCTAGCCTCCGTTCCGGCCGGGTTTGCCCCGATTTTCCCCCGATTTCCCAGAGTTGTGCCGCGCACACTTCAATCTAAATTTGAAGTTGCTCGATTCGTTTCCTTTCGATTCGTTGCGATTCGATTTTTCGTACGTGCTCGATAATCCCGCCATCCTGTTCGCAGGAGCCAGGAGCTGCGAGCTGCTCTGGCTCCATCCAGGCCGAGTTCCCTTGTAAATGTTGAACATTTTTGATTTCTCACGTAGACTTATGCCCTTTGTGTGTTGTGTTTGAATTGAGCACCATTAAATGTCCAAGTGGCATGCAACATTTTTCCCCACAGCGGTCGTGCCTTGAAGGATATTCAGATGCGAGTACAAGCACCCACGTCTACTTATTCAATTTCTTATTTCTTATTTTGGCTAAATAAATTTATTCCTACTGCTGCCTGATGGTGAGCTAAGCATTTTCCTGAATTCGCCACAATTTTGAAAATGTCAGGAAGTGTGTGTGTGCGGTTTTCTGACGAAGGTCTGGCGGTTGAGCCTGGGAAATATGTTAGAGTCTTCTAATTGATTCAGTTGGCAGATGTGGGAATAAGTTTGATTTATTGAATACAACTGCTGAGTTTGTTAGAGGTTCTGATTTTTATTTGCAAAGTACATGGGAGTTATTATAACAACTGCTTTATGCTTCTATTTGTGGAAGAACTACTTTAATTATTCAAATGAATTCAGGTTCCTTAATGTTTTTATCTGCAGAAAAATGCTTACATTGCTACAAAAAAGGTAATGCAGGAATTCATTAAGAAGTTTCACAGATTTACTCTGTTTTTGGTGATATTTAGTGCTAAGCGATTGCTTACTTTTGCTGACACTTTGCAAGGTCGTCGAAAAGAAAGTTTAAGTGGAGCATCTCTGACACATTTCTCCTGCTGTCTGGCCATAAATGCAGCAAAGTTTTAGATTTTTTTCTACTCTTTGTTTTTTTTTATTCTGTTCTCCCGAACAATTTCTGTTATTTATGGAGTTGTTTTCAGAGGCAAACATGGTTGGAATCCAATGAAAACAAGTTACGTAATTGGGCACTTTCCGGCCAGATAAATCCGAACAGAAATCCGTGTTGAGGGAGTGCATTAGGTGGAATCGAACAATGAATAATTGGCGGCCATTTGACGGACGTTAACAGGACTCTCTCTCTCTCCCTGGCCTAGTCCTGTCCAAATTAGGAGCAATAAAATTGAAATTTATGAGAGCAGAAAGCCGGAGCAAAGCCAAAGGCCTAGCCGGCGAAAAGCCGAAATAAAAAGGCTTATCCCCCGAAATCTCACCTATGCCACATATGTATGGGGGGGCGGACAGGGCAGCCCAATAAATTGGCAGTGCCGCCATCAAGTTTTGCCTCTATTAAAACACACAAAACAAATGCAAAAGTTACACACAAAGGGAAACTTTGCCGGGAGCTCTTTCCGAAAGGGGTTTGTTGTTGTTGTTGTGGTTCCGCCGTTGTTCTTTTGCTGACTCTGTGTTATTTTAGAAAAACTTGCGCCCACGTCTTGGCTTTGGTTTTGGTTATGGTTGTGATCCTGGGGCCTGGGCCCCGCCCACATTTTCCGGCCACGTCCTGCCAGCCAGTCAAGCGGAAACTCCATAAGTTGGAATTATTTGGGAAAAGGTTCAAAGCCGAATTCAGCTAGCAATTCATTATAATGACATCAACGTTTGCCCCTTTTACGGGCCAGCCTAATTGAGATTTAATGGATGCCTAGCTCTTCATTTTCTCCCCATTTTCCACATTTTCCTTCATTTCCTCCACAGATCTGCGGGTCTATTGGCGGAGATCTATCGCAGCAGCCGTGGCAAGCTGCAAATTTAGTTGAATCCAATTATTTTTTATGCTTCCCTTGCATAGGGGGGAAACGCCTGAAAAGCGCTGGCGGAAAATTGAAAATTGCACATAAAGGCGGCGGCGGCGGCGGTGGGCTTCCTCCAGCCTCGAACCTCCAACATGCTGGCACATTGTGAAAATAGTTAAGTTAATTGTCCCATCCACGTTGCGATGCAATCTCTGTTCCAAAGGGAGCCAGGACTATCCCCTGGGAGCCAAATTTGCAGGTGACAGGGCTCTTTGAGGATATCCAGAGCGTGACAAATGGACAAACGAACGCTTTGTTAATTGTCCTTGGAATGTCCAGCCAAATCCCCTTGGCTTCTTGATAGCTAAGTGGCACTTGACCGGACAAACAATGGCCAGGAAAGCTCACACTTTTCCTTGGCTTCGTGGTGCCTGAGGACATAGTCTGGCTTGCAAAAACAAACATCAGGAGGCGATGGATACTGCTCTAAATATCCATTACACTTTCTTTTTGAATTTTGTGGGAATGAGATGGAGTCAAATTTCGGTTGTATCTATTTATTTCAATTGGGGTTTATATGCGTAGGAAGATCTATAAAAATCTCAGGTTTCATAAGAAAGCATTGGTTTTTTTTTAAGGTTAAACAGATTGAAATATATTTGACTTTTAGTTACTCATATTACGAGTTTTCCGATTTAAAGCGAGTCAAGAATACTTAAAATATACTCATTCTAGGGATTTGGAATCGAAATATATCGATATGATTTTTACAGGAGAATTCAAGTTTAAAATAATTATAACTTAGTGAAAAAATCATTAATTTTAATTCGGGCAGCTTCTCTGTGTTAGTATTTATTGGGTTTATAAATCTACATTTAATTAAATATTTTTTTTAAATTAAAATTTTTGGTTAATTTTTGACTATTTTTTTTTTAATTTTGGTATAAATTTGTTAGGATTTTAATGGCGAATCTGAATATATATGACTTTTGACAACCGGCGTTTTTTTTTTTGAATATCTTATGACCTCAAAAAGACCTGAAATATTCGATTTATTGAAATCGATATTTATCGAAATTTTCATATTTTAACGTTTTGTACAAATCAAATCTTAAAAAACGCATAAATTAGTTTAATAAGCTGTAATTTTAAGTATGAAAAGTTTACTGTCTTAGTTTTTATAAGATTTATTAATTTAATTAATTAAGATAAAACAAATTTCTTTTTTGTATTTTTATATTATATAAAATTTACCGAATATAGTTAAATTGATGCTGACCAAAAATATATACAATTTATAAGATCAGAATTGATTCCTTCACTGCGTTGTGATCTCAGAATAATCCTTTAGGGAGATTTATAAAAAAGGGATAAAATTAAAATGAAAATTACAAAGTTTCACAATTCCGACTTTTGATTTCCTCTTAACTTTTAAGAAAAACGAAGCCTTTAAATTAAATGTATCCTCTTGCAAACAAAGTATTAAATCTACTATTTAATTTAAAAAGCTAAAAACCCCAATAGAAAATGCATATTTCAATAGCTTTAAAGCTGTTCCATCCATTTAAAGCCGTTCCAGCCGTATTTTACATCTCCCATTGATCACGTAATTCAATTTGTATTTTTAGTCAATTAATCAATTTTTTAAGCACGCAGCGAGAATGTTGACTTTGTCTAGATTTAAACCCGCTCATGCAAATAGACTGTGTAGGTGAATAAATATTTTCGTGTAATTATAATGCACATGCTGGCGTAATCCTTGGCCCGAAAGTCGCGTGTTATGGCAAACACAATAAGCTCCGGCAGACCCCCCGGGGGGAGGGGGTGTGGATATCCGGGGAGCCGGCAGTCAGCAGGGCAGGCAAATAAAAACATTTAATTAAACTTTACCAACACATACATGAATAATTAAAATTTAATTTCGGCAATATATATTACACAGACAGTGGGGAGCAGGAGGAGCAGGAGATGGAATGCTACAGGAGGGACGGGCTACTAAGCAACAAAAGCAACAGCCACCCACTCGGAGACAGGCAACTTGTCACCTGGAAAGCGGAGAAAAAAAAGCGAAAGGAAAACGCAGGATCACAGGCAGAAGCAGGAGCTGAAGCTGAAGCAGGACCCGGGGCAGGAGCAGAAGCAATTTGGCTGACGAAGCCCACAAAAGCCTTCGCCGAAAGGTGATGCCAACAAAGGAAATACATAAAATATTGCTCCAGCTTCCACTCCCACTCCTCCTTCCACTCCTCCTCCACATAGCCAGTGGTGTTGTGCAGTCATGTGTCAGCATTGTGTACCTTTGTATTGTTATAATTGCTGTTTTAGCTTCATTAAAAAATAAGTCACAAAATCGCTTACAGGAATTCCTCGTAAAATTTCCATCGTTTCCTGCCTGCCTCTGCTTGTGCTTCTGCCTCCTGAAAGGGCAAACATAACTCATAAAAAATGCACCACAATGGCGCAGGATAATGGGGATGCCAGCCAGGGAGCCAAGGATATTTCTCTGGTATGCTTACCTCCCTCCCTCTCTGTGGCCGGCAATCGAATTCATACAAGTGAGCAGTGACCAGGGGGTAAAAAGCGATAAAAGAAAGAACCCATTCCATACACAATTCCAATCCGCAAAATTGCATTCACAAGGAAATTGATTCGAAAGTTAATCAAAGGGGAAACACAGGAAACACACAGCATTGTAAAAAGGGAGAGAACTACAATACAGCATTTTCCATTCAATAAAAACTTTAAGGCCAAACAATTTCCGAGAGCACTAAATTTTTGCCTGTTCACAGGGGGCGGGGGGGAACCCAACATTTTAATAAATATGCAAATGAGCCAGCAAATAAAAAGTCAAAAATAAATAATTTAATTGATTTCATTAAACGGAGCGAAGCATCTGCCAGTAGGTGGCATCATCATCCTCATCATCGTATCGATTGCCAGGCGTCTGGCTCATAATTTCGAGTTTGCTGTGGAAATTGTCGCCAAGTGCTGTCGTCTTGAAGGAACCTGCAGATTTCCCCATCCTCCACCACAGCCTTCGTTCTCAATTTTCCCCAAAGGACTCGCTCTGCCTCGGTGACAGCTGCCAGCGACGGTAGCTAACGAGATAAATTTCAGTTTGATGGCAGGCGTCGGGCGAATGCAAATAATTTGGAATGAAGCATCAGGTAATATGGATGTGCGCGCCGAGCAGTGGCAATTTCAGAAATTCCGGCACAGTACGCTCCTGATGATGACCCGCCCGCTATGCCACACTCCCCTCGTCCCTTCCCTCCCTCCCTTCAATCGAATCAGAAAGCCATAACATCGTTGAGGGGGATTTTCCTGTTGTATTTTTGTAATTAGACGACGTAACAAAAGTCCATAAGCCTGCGACGGTCTGCTGGCAATTTGAATTACAAATTGCAGATCGCGAGGATTTGTCTTGCGGCCTTTTTTGCGCCTCCCCACCCTCCCCTCTCCCTACTCAGATACTTTTTTCCCCTTGTGCAACGGTGCGTATACGTTACGTTCGCTTTCACTTTGGTTTGGCTTGCTTTGCTCGCTGACTTGTAACGCTCACGAAAATATATACAGAAGCGTATATATGCACGGCAGCTTGTCATGTGTCGACATCACATGTCATTTCAGGACTCCGGGATCCTCTCCCCTCTCTCTTGGCAAAAAAAAAAACACAAATGCTTAAATGCTTTTTGTAGAGCAAAATTTATGCAAATGTCAGCTGCAGAGGTGGCTGCTGGTTATATTCGCCGCGAATGGAGGAGGGTGGATTTTGAGTCTAAGCAGGGATGCAGATAACCTCCGGCACCCGCCTCCCGCTGACCCCATTCGACCTCGTTGGTTCCTTGTCATTCTAAGCACACACTCGCACACCTAAATGCATGCTATATGTGCTTTTATATCCACCGACTTCCTATCAATTGTCGGAGGTGTCATAAAAAGTGCAAATAACATTTTCCAACTCAAACAATACAATTAGAGAAAGGAAATGACTTTATTTTGGAAGTCAAAACGATAGTTGAATGCTCTATGAAATTATTTAAAGAGAACTAAATAGAAAGAAGAGAGAGTTCTTTAATTAATTTTTAATCTTTCAAGAGCCTTTAGTATTTGCTTCTTCCTTAAAGTTTAAGAGCAACCGTTTAGCCTTCACCGCTTAGTTAATCGCTCCCTAAGTGAGAGCATTTAAAAACAATGAGATCCTAAATGCTCTCGCTTTGCCATAGATTGCAAATCCAACACGGATACGCCCATCCTCCGGTTGAACACCCTTTCTCCTCCCCCCAAAAGCGAGTTGCGTGTCGTGTAACGAGGTCAAATGGAAATCGCCGCGTTGGCATTAACTTTTGACACCGCCATCATCTGGGGCGGGGGTGGGGAAGGCGGAAAACGGAATTCGGAAATCGGGAGAGGGAAAGGGAGTAGTTCTTGCTGCTGCCACACGATTAAACAGTCAACCTATTGAAAGTCTCACGCAACCGAGCGAACAAAGACTTTTCCGGCAATGGGAAAGGGAGTTGCTTCTCCTTTTCGCGGCTACATTTGGATTTTCCCTTGTTAAATGCAGCAACATCGGGCATTCGTGTTTCCCTTCATTCCCCTCCCCCCCTTCAATTCTTTCCCTTCCTCATTCATACATTCATTCGATTGTCGCTGACTTCAATCGCCTTTCATCAGTTGAGTTTTCACAGTTTCCCACAATCAATTCAATTGCATTAAAAAAAGTCACTTCACAATGCCGGCGATCAATAGAGAATTCTCTATGCCACCTTGGCATCCATCTCCAGCTGCTGCACCTCCTCCTCCCCGCTCTCTCATCTACCCTCATCCTCCATTTAGTAATCGTTAAGTGTCAAGCCATGATTTAGTTGGCAAAGAGAACAAACTTTGTTAAAAAAGGCACACAGAAAAGTTGGCTCTGTTTGTTCGAGGGCTCCCTGAATGGCTCGGCTAATTGATGCAAGCAATTTGGTTTATTTTCCAAATTTTGGCAAACCAATTTCTGCGGTAATCCCGGATAAAGTTCTCCGTTTTTGGCCCGGAGCGAGTGTGAGCGAACTATTTGAACAATTTAATTTCACATTTGGCTAAAACGAAACGTGCGAGCATAAGCTTAAATAAATATATACAGAGGAAAGCGAAACAGTTTTCCCATTGTCCGTTTTTTTTTTTTCGACTGAAAAGCTTTATTAAATAACTAACAGTTTTCGTAATTTACAGAAAATGAAGCCAATGTTCTAGGTGCTCCTCTTGGAGGGCTTTTAAATCGGTTTATTTTGCTTTTACTCTGATTTATTAACTCACTTTATTTATTTACGTAAAATGCTTTCCATGATACTTGAATTCTATTAAATATGAAGTCTTATCAAATTACTGACATTTTTCTATGGAAAATGTTGTTGTTTCCACGCTGATGGCGGGACTTTAAAATGGCTTTTTATATAAATTTCCAAAGGTATTTGAATAAAGAACTTAAAGCTGGTCTTAGATAAGATTTTTTTTGTGATAGATTTTCTTTTAGCAATAGTTTTATTTTATAGCTATTTATTGAGTAGCTCAAACGAAAATAGAAAATCTTAAATGGAATTTTGATCTTAGTTTATTTTTGAAAGATTTAAGCCAACTTTAGTGGGAGTTTATGACGACAAGGGAATTTATTATTATATTTATATATTGAAACTCAAAGTCAAAATGAAATCGATTTCAATAAAACTTCATTTAATTGAACAATATAAATTAGCTCTTTTGTCAGCTTAACTCTGCTCATCAGTAAACAAATGGCTTATGAATAGATATAATAAGCCAAAAGTAAATATAATTTATTCTTTACATAACCAGCTTTATATTCCCATTGAAATGTGCTTTCAAATAATTAATTTATTCCGTGCTTTATAGCGTTAATTAATCAGCAAACAATTTTACATTTTTTTTTTTATGGCTACATAATGAGCCGGCTGGCAGTCAATATTTGTCTTGTAGTAATGACTTTTTTCAACCCGTCTCTCTGTGTGCCATTGAACACCTCAAACCGCAATCATCGTCGGAAATGTCAGTTGCATTCACACACACACACGAACCCATACAGACAATGACCGCAGACCGCCGCTTCGAGTGTGAAAATGCTTGAATTATTGATGGCCGGCAAACAGAAAGAGTGCGAGGGGAAGGACCGAGGCGGGACAGAGACAGGGACAGAGACAGAGACAGAGACACAGGAATAGGGACGAACGGGACCTCCTGCCAGGCCGCAATTACATATGCACATTCATGCGAACGCCACTTGATGTTGTGCCGTCGTGCTGCGATGCTGCAATGCTGCAGTGCTGCAGTGCTGCGTTGCTGCTGCCCCGCTGCGGCTCCTGCCTTGCCCCTTTTTTGGGGGCGGCAACAAAACACAGCCAGACAGACGCGAGTTTGAGTGACACTTGAGCTTGCCACAATTTTAATTGACATCCACAGAGCGAATTGTGCTCTGTGGGAGCCGAAGAGCTGAAGAGCCGAGAAGCTGGAGAGCTGGAGCCACAGAGCTGAGGGAATTTGTAATGTTAACTTCAGCACAATATTGATGAATGGCTGATGGTAAAATTAATGAGCCGAGGCAATCGATGAGGCCCAGACCCGGGCCCAGGTCCAGGTCCAGGTAATTGATTAGATGGCATTCAGCATTCGGCTTCCCTGGCCATCCTGGGGGCATTGCAATGAGCTTATTGCCATATATAAGCTCTAAACTGCATAACAATGCTCCATGGACCCTGGGTCAACGTGGCGTATGTGGAATATATTGTATGTTTCGGTAGGCTGGCAATATTGCGTATACGCAGCGTTATTATTTCATGCAGTATGTATGTGTGTGTCATCGATCCCAATGCACATTGTCTTTGACAATTTAATTAGTTTAATTACAGTTTTGCCTCGCTGGGATATAAATCGAATGTTAAATTCGTTTTATTCATATTGCAATGCACTTTATGGCGCTTTTCAGGGATTTTGTCAAAGAGCTATGCAAAAAAGTCATTCCATTTGGCTGGACTAAACCTGCTTATTCGGGCCTTATGTCTGTCAAGTGCTTTATTATTTTCCAATTTAAAGTCAGCCATTGAATTAAATGCCCAGCAATTTCCAAAAAGCAAGAAAAAATGCAAAAAAATTGGCCCCAATGCTCTTTTGTGCTCTCTCTCTGTTTCTCTATTTATCTCGCTTGCCTTTGTTTGGTATTTTTAAATTCGCGCTGAATGAAAGGCTCAGCGGTTTATATATATATTTATATATACAGAGACCGAGGTTGCATGAATAAAAACAGGCGAAAAAGGGACAGAAAGTATGAATATTTCGCTGAAAATGTATGTAAACACAGCGAAACCAAATACCTAGGGAAAACAAGAAGGAAACCCCCAAATCGAAGCAAACAGAAGCTGTCAATACCCTGCCCTAAAAATGCTGGCAACAAGTTACACCGAAAGAAAATTGGCACAGCTTTAATTAAGATTTATTTTAAATTAGCGAACGGAAAGCGTGACTCTAAATGTTGGAGGGAAATTACTGTCAAGGAAGGGTAAGTATGTATTTTATATTCAAAATTTGAAATGGAAATTTCATCAGTGTCTATCATTTACGTAATAAGGGTAGAAAGGAGGTCTTACCGGAAGCAGGGTTACTCCAACCCATCCCTCCACCTTCCCAAAAATATGGAAATACCCAAACTGGAGTTAGAGCAGTTCGCCCGGGCATAACAATCATAAAAGCGAAACAATCATAATAAATGTGGGAAATCCTTTGGCTGCAGCGCCAGAGTTGAATTGAAAATTGAGGCTTTGCGGTAACTGCTGTGCGCGGGTGAGAGAGCAAAGCCGAAAGGGTTTCCTCCGGGATATTTAAGGGTAATTCCGGCCCATTAGCTAATGAACACCACTGATCCGATCTTTTCTCTTATTTTTCTTTCTTTTTTATGACTGAACACTGAACTTTGATGGCAACAAACGTAGAAAGAATGTGGCCACCTTTTGTGGCATTTAATTAATATAAAAAAAAGAGACGAAAAGTAAAAGGGAAGAAATCCAAGTAAAACCACTTTCCACTTTCGCCTGGTCCATTGAGCAGAGTACTCAGGGATCTGCTCCTCCTGGCCAGCTGGGAATGCATTCCAATTTAACATTCCCCATAAATTTCCTGCCCCTTCCTCCCAGGCGTGCTGAGTTAATCAAGGCTTCGGTAATTTGGAGAAGAGTGTGAAGTGTTTTTGGCCCGGACTCAATGGAGTGTATTATTCGCGTTGGCCACCGCAGCAACCGCCCGAGCACTTCATCAATGCTTTCGTCCTACCCCCCTCCTCCAGCCTCCTGGCATCCCGAACACCGACCGACCGACCGACCACCCACCCGCCTCCCCTTATCACTGCACCGCTGCCTTCGTTCCGTTAAGTGTTTTACAGCGCTCTCCACAAAGCGCACATCATTCATGTCCGAGGCAGGATGTAATATTTGCCCAAGGCCGAAACGGCCCGAGGCCCATCCTTTATTTTTTCCCCGACTGCCTTCTATGCTCGGCCACGTACACACATCAATGGGTGAATTACGAACAGGGGCACTGAGGGAAATAAGCGGGAAAATGTCTTCCTTATAAAATATATTTAACAAGAAAGAAAAAGTTGAAATTTAAAAGCCTTTGCATGAAAATCGATCATAACTAAGCCAAAAATGCATTAATATTAATTTTGAAAGTTTTTCAATGTTTGTTTTTATTCAATTAAGAAACCAGCATAACAAACTGACATTTAAACAAAATACCCCTTACAATTTTCGAAAAAACATGAAGTATTATATATTATGTGTATATTTTTTTGTCCAAACAAGGCTAGATCGACTTGGCTGTTAATGCTTATAAAAAATATATATGAATTATATGGTTCTCCTTTACTTATAATAATATTATACTACCCTCCAAGGGCACAAAAATACCTACATAAGTGCTGTAGATCTGTACAATTAAATTTTTAAATGCAAAAAGATTGTCTGTCTTCTTAATAAAATATACAAACAAATACCTAAGGGCTGTAGATCTGTAAATTTATATTGTTAAATTGAAAAAGGTGTGTTTAATCAGGTTAAAATTTATATAACAGATGGATGTAGATTAATTTTTAAAATATATGCCCTCGAACCTTTAGGAACCAAAGTCATAACTCTTATTTATAATAATTTTGTAGTCTTTAAATCTATAGAAGTCTTTAAATCTATAGAAAAAATTTGCGTATTTAGTATGTTTGTCTAAAATTGTTTTCTTTTATTTATTTATTATAAAATAAAGAGCATATGAGTTATAAAGCAATACATTTGCAACCTTTTATTTCTATCTCGCTCGCCCTGATAGGTGGTGATGAGACAATCCAGGAACCAAGGGTTTAAGTCCCGATTAAACCGATCTGTATTATCTTTTCTCTTTTTTTTATTATACAACTTTTTTGTAATAATTTGTTGAACGATTTAAAAATGTTATTATCTAATACTGCAATCATGAATAATGAATTACAACTTTATTAAAAACCAATTACGTTACCTCTTTTATGTCAATTTCCATTTATAATTTATTTTCTTTTCTTTCAGTGCACATATGTGAAAGGGCAGGAATGTGTGCCAGAGTGGATGTGGATGCGGATGTCTGTCGGCCAGTTGGCAGTGGCAGGCTTTCATTGCATATGAATCAAGTAAAGGTAATTGAAAATCAAAGCCACTGAATTTTGAGGCAGAGCTGGACAGGACTCTCCCGGCTGCTGTTCGGAGTTCG
>VNJS01005808.1:0-14725 GCA_008042575.1 Drosophila watanabei | reverse complement strand
TCTGCCTTTACTGAGCGTGTACTGGGTCTGCCTTCGGAGAATTATAAAGGATACGTGGAGGCAGATGCGACACAGCGCGCTCGTCTAATTAAATCCAATTCTTTCTTCTTAATTCATGGCTTAGCCGATTCTTCTGCCCCGTTTGTACATGGAGTTCAATTAGCTAAATCGTTAACAAATGCAAATATTCTTTATCGTTATCAGGTATGTTTTAAATTGTTCGGTAGATATGATATTGATTGCAATTTTTTTTTAGACTTATGCAGATGAAGGTCATGATTTAGATGGTGTTTTGGAACATGTATATTCTTCAATGGAACAATTTTTTTCAGAGTGTTTAAGTTTGGACCCAGACGATACAAAGCCTGATATGGATCAAAATATTGTTCCAGCTGAGTAACACCGATTTAATGTTTTATTTTAATGTTCATATTAACAATAAATGTACGAAAACATAACGCAATAACAAATACAGTCTGCAATTGTCTTCATATTATGTTAAGTGTAAATTTTTTTATTATATATAAATTATGTTTTAAATTTGGAGCCACACGCTGTCCCTCGCCGCTGTCCGTGAGGGTGAGGAGTTGCGATGCGATTGCCACCGTGGCTGGTCCGGGGAAGGGGTGATGATGCAATTGCCACCGGGGCTGGCTGCTCTAATGGATGAGCCGGGCGAGCCACTGGCTCTTTTCTCTCTTCTTAGAAGACTACGTCGGGAGTAACTAACTCCGTTACTAACGGCCCTTAAGGCTCGATATTTCAATTAAATTAAATAAATTTCAATTTAATTAAATAAATGTTGACGGTCAATGCCGGAGTTTTATTTTCAAGCCAATGCTCTTTAATGAATATCCAAATTAAAACTGAAAACATATATGACTTCACGTAAGCTATGCGCGGCCGGCAAACCGACCGCTCGTGCAGCAAAGTGCTGACACTAGCAAAACCAACATAACTAACCGTACAGTGCACAAATAAGAACCAGGCACGGCCCCTAAAGCTGTTTATGCTGATTTTGCAACTAACCACTAAGGTGATCCAATAATCACCCAAGATCTTCATAGACTTATGATTACTCCTTATCAGTGTTAACATATATAAACCGGCTAAGCTCTTCCTTAAGTTTTACAGCAGTCTAATTTTGTGGATACAAAATAGTTAATATAAGATATATAATCTTTTTGAGCACACATGAGAATATTCGCGTTTATAAATTATAAAAACAATTGCTTATTACTATACAAAAAAATGTAACTTAACAAAACAAATAAAAAACGAAAGACAGATTGACATCAAATATTTCAAGACTTAAGCAAAAGGTGAATTTTCCTGAAATAATTTCCAAAAAACCTAAAAAAATACCATGAAATACCAAAAATATGTTTAAATTTCAAAAGAGTACAAAAAAATGATTGGAAAACCCAGGAAAAAACGACTACACAATCTAGTTCCTAAGTTTTGAATCTATCCGAATGAAACTTTTGCAGATAGTCTTATGGGGTTGTTCCACTGCTACATATTTCAACATTCTCGGATATGTTCCGTATATTTTCATACAAATAAAATGAGGTCATTTAAAATATATGACCCATACATTTGCCATTCGCCCCGAATATTTATCTAGTTTTTCGACAAAATAGCCAAAAAATGACCCATTTTAAAAGAAATTTCGAAGGGGCCTTCTCTTACCCTTCTTGGTTATGACTTTATGAACTGTTTTTGCAAAAATAATAATAAAAACTAGCTCAGCCACAGCATAATGCAACGCTCCGTGATGTAATGTATGCCTTGCATCCGAATCATAGTTCACTATTTTTCGATGGCCAGAAAATATTACCACGATTCGATTGGCGCAGATTAGCCACATGTCCCAACCATAAAAGTACTCCCAAAATGATTAAAAATAAAATAAATACGAAATTTAATTTCTTAAAGTTTTTTTTTGCTTTTATATACTCGTGTAAAAACGAGGACACTCCAAAAAGCCTTTAAACTGTGCGGTACTGCATTAAAGAGTGCACAAGCCACTAAAAATACACTAATACAATGAGAGGCGCTCTTGAAATTGGTGTCCTTTTTTCTTGAGCACCTGAAATCCGTCCACAAACGTAGTGAAATGCTCTCCATTACGCGAAAGCTCTTTTTAAAGAAGGCATCCACATTTTCTGGTACGTCTTGTTCCCGGAAACGACCATCGCGACTTTGTAATCCAGTATAAATGCAGTATTCATTATGGAGGTAACGGGAATTGGCGTTGCCTTTTATAAAGCTGTGGTGGCAATGGCAAGCGATCGCCATTGTATATCTTCGTGAGCACCTCTTTCTCGTCTTTCAAAACGGCCAGTATTTTGGCAGCATACCGCTGATAATGGCTATTTTCAGCAATCTCACTTATTTTGTTCAATATTCAATTTATTTTTATTTTACACGTCAGACTTCAAATAAACAAAGTCAATTCACATGTCGCCGAATAATGTAAATGTAGCAATGGAATCAACTGACATTTTTACATTTAAATATGTACCAGTGGAATGGGACTATTCGATATATTCTCACTATTATATAAGTCGGAACTTTCCGGTTTGGACGACTATATGAAATAATTTTAGAAAAAAAATGAAACGAAGCTAACTTCGTCGCGCCGGAGTTTGTATGCCCTTGCAGATTCCAATTGTATAAATTATAATCTATCCCAATATAATATAATATGAACTACTTTCATATACATACAACTTTTACAGTTTTACATTTATTTTTCATTTTTTCACATTTTTACATGTAAAGTAATATGTAATTTTTCTCCACGTTTACCGATCGTTTGTATGGCAGCTATATGATATAGTCGTCCGATTCTTATGAAATTTACAACAAAACTCTGAAAAAATATGAAATACTAGTATCTCAAAGTAGAAGAAATTATGTTGAAAACTGACAAAGCTATAATTTTTTTTATGAAAATTTTACGACTGTTCTAATGGCAGCTATATAATATAGTAGTCCGATTTTTATAAAATTAAATCCGAAAATCTAGAATAATATATTTAGCTTATTACCGAGAGTTGATTAAGATATGTTAAAAAACAGTCAAGTTATAATTTTTTGTCAACAAATTTAAAGATCGGTTGTATGGCAGCTATATGATATAGTTGACCGATCCGGCTCGTTACGACTTATGTATGAGTGAGAGTATATAGAAGACTATCTACAAAGTTTCATTCAGAAAGCTTTAAAACTGAGGGACTAGTTTGCGTAGAAACGGACAGACGGACAGACATACAGACGGACAGACGGACATGGCTAAATCGACTCGGCTGTTGATGCTGATCAAGAGTATATGTACTTTATATTGTCGGAGATGACTCCTTCACTGCGTTGCAAACTTCTGACTGAAATTATAATACCCTGCAAGGGTATAAAAAGTATAACTTTGCCAGTTGGAAACATATCTACTGTGTGATATAAGCATTTTGTTTTATTTTAAATTTTCAGCAATCGGACGGCAATCAGAAAATCGGTATATGATAAGAAAAATGTAAAAGACATTCGAAACAGGCCTCACATTAAGTCAGGTTCTCAAGATATTTCAACTTAAAGGAAAAAATCGGTTTTTGGGTAAATTTATGGGTGTAGGATTATTAAGATTAGATTAGTTAGGCTTTAATTTATTATATATTTTGAATAGCACTACAGAGAATGGTCGCAGTTTCATTGATTGACACTTAACTTTTTTGAGACCACTCCGCATTATTCCCCAATCTCTATACGGACCAGCTCACCCAGCGCGCCAGCCCACCAATGGAACGGCTGGTATTGCTACCTTAAGCCGGTAAGCCTCCGGCCGAACCTTTGTCGTTTAGTCCTATCTGCTTGATCGACGGAGCAGGTAAGGTGTGTTAACACCTCATCGGCACTCGGCTGGAGAAGGCCAACAAAGAAGCAGGCGATCTATCTGACGCGCAACTTGGTTTCCGGCAGTCGGACGTCGGTCGACGCCATCTTAAAGGTGGTATCAATCGCCAAGTCGGCCATTGCTAGTACGAGATGGAAAGGAGGCTCAAAAGAGTATTGCTTCGTTGATTCGACGACGCATAGTCACATATGATTGGTTAATTCCTTTATTTTTGATTATTTTTACTCGATTTTCGTACAGCTTTAGTCCTTGCTGAGATACAGCATTTTGAAAAAGTACTATTTGCCTAGAAAATAAGTAAATGCAATGGTTTATTGAAGAGGACGAATCTGATGTGAATATTGAAGATTTCGGTGAAAGTTAAGAAACTAAGTTCTTCTTGGCTAAGTCTAGTTACTCCGCCCACTTTAACTTGGGCAAATGTATCAAACGTCTTGTACGATAAACAAAAAATAACAAGAAAGGAAGCTAACTTCGGCACGCCGAAGTTTGTATACCCTTGCAGATTCCAATTGTATCGATTATAATCTATCCTAATATAATATAATATGAATTACTTTCATATTCATACAATTTTACAGTTTTACATTTTTTACAGTTTTTGTACAGTTTTACATTTTTACCGATAGTTTGTATGGCAGCTATTTGATATAGTCGTCCGATTCTTATGAAATTTACAACAAAATTCTGAAAAAATACGAAATACTAGTATCTAAAAGTTGTTGTTGTTATGTTAAAAACTGACAAAGTTATAATTCTTTTTTCTACAAATTTCCCGATCGTTCCTACGGTTGCTATATGATATAGTCATCCGATTTTTATGAAATTTAATCCTAAAATCTAAAATAATATATAAAGCTTATAACCAAGAGTTGGTCAAGATATGTTAAAAAAAAGTGAAATTAAAATTTTTTTCTAAAAATTCACGGATCGTTTGTATAGCAGCTATATGATATAGTCGTCCGATCTGGCCCGTTCCGACTTATGTCCGAGTGAGAGTATATAGAAGACTATCTGCAAAGTTTTATTCAGATAGCTTCAAAACTGAGGGACTAGTTTGCGTAGAAACGGACGGACAGACGGACAGACGGACATGGCTAGATCGACTCGGCTGTTGATGCTGATCAAGAATATATATACTTTATAGGGTCGGAGATGACTTATTCACTGCGTTGCAAACTTCTGACTGAAAATTTAATACCCTGCAAGGGTATAAAAAATGATTAAAACCAATCAAAATTAAATTCAAAGTGCGTTTTTTGCCTTCGTTAAAGCGAAATATGACTAAAACAAAATGACAAATGCCAAAAAAGTAAACTAAATTGATCTTTGTGCCTCTTGCTTAAAAAAATTAATATAATGCATCAACATGTATATTTTTTATAAGTTTTAAGTTTTAATTTTACGATGTGACTTAACTAATAAAGCTAGATGTGATTTTTGTTTCTTAATTTGATTAGAGAAATAGGGACCATTTAAAAAAAAAAATAAATAAAATAAAAAAAAAGTTGTTTATTATTTTTTATTTTTTAAGTACATTATTAATGTAAAACTGAAATATTACTTTTAATTTTAAATTGTTAAATATAAGTACAAAACGCTGTAACAAAATATTTACAATTTTCTTTATATTTTAAAAACTAGACTAATTTTAAAATTCGCGTCGTCGATTCGACGAAGCATAACCTTAATGTAGGAAAAATAAGCATAGCCATCTAGAGTTAAAAACTAACTATTATTTAAGGCAAGGCACGCACCCTAGACAGAGCCCTATGACACTCATGAGGCCACGATTGATAATCTAATCGATAACGGCAAACTAGTTCGGCGAAGTGCTCCTTTTTCATGAGGAGGCTGTCCTACCGTAGGCACGTGATCAGCGATCGCGGCATATCTACCGATCAAGACAAGGTGGCGGCCATTCGAAACATTGATCTGCGCAATGGATAACCAGAAGCGAACCTGTGTTTTTAAAGTGCTCCTTTTTCATAAGGAGGCTGTCCTACCTTAGATACGTGATCAGCGATCGCTTCATATCTACCGATCAAGACAAGATGGCGGCCATTCGAAACCTCAGTCCCCCTACGAGCCTTCGAGAGTTACGCAGATCCCTTGGCATGGTCCCGTGGTAACGGCGTTTGGTGCCAAACTTCTCAGCAGTCGTGAATCCCATGACGAATCTATTGTGCAAGGATCGCGTCACCGCTGCTGTACGCCGGAAACACAACGCCGCTAAACTAAACTACTCCCATACCGAAAAGGACTGTTTGGCGATCGTCTGGGAAATTCGCATGTTATCTCGAAAGCTACCGATTCGACGTGATCACCGACTGGGAGGATAGCCAGATGGGCTCTGGACTTCCAACAATACCAGTACGATATTTACTACCGCCAAGGAAAATATAACGTGGTAGTCGATGCTCAATCCCGGCAACCACTCGACTATTTACAACGATTGGCAGCGAAAGAGCACCTCTGTAAATGGCTGCCACGCAAACTAACAGAAGTTCGCGAGAACCATCAGAAATTTCCGGATTATATTATCAAGAACGGGGAACTATACAGACACCTTGGACACCGCCCAGATGATCAGGGCTACGTTCCCTGGAAACTCTGCGTTGTGGCCAAACAGCGGTCAAAAATTCAAGAATGAAACGAATTACTACTCACCACGAATGTTCCGCGACTTAAAGCGATACGTACGCTAGTGTGTTCAGTGCCAGAAACATAAGGTAGAGCAGCGACAACAGGCAAGTCAATGAGAACTTGGGAATACTCTGGCGGACTTCAAACACGAAAAGAATTTGCAGCAAAGCGTTTCATTCTTCTTCCAAACCCAGGCCGTCCCAAAGAGCGGCATCATCCACGCTGAAGACCTCCAGTGCTTGGACACGACCCCACCAGGCAGCGTCAGATTGTGCACCCCATCACACGACGATGACACCCCGAACTCCTATACCCTCTTAGCACACTACGTTGAAGCCACCGGCCAGCGTATATACGCCTCCGCACCGTTCAGACGCTGCCCGTCGACTCATTGACCCTGAACCCTACCCGTACTCACCGAGTCCAACCGGTTCGTTCGGCGGAGGGATTTATGACCCCTGTGGGCGTAACGATGACGACCTCCCAAACTCCACCTGCTCAAAAAGATACTCCATGAGCAAAGACAGCGTTCCACCAGAAGGCGTCCAACACTATGTGTACATGGGCGAGGACCGTTTCTGATACCACCTGGGATCCTGGGTGTACCCCATCAAGACAAGCTACGAGACGATACAGGTCGCAGCCCCATATTTTCCGCATCCTGGGACCTGACGGCAGCTCCATGCCGGAGTGGCTAGAAACTGGCCAGATATAAGGCGTGTCGGAAGATCAACCCCCTGAAGCATGCTATGGACCTCACGCACGCTTAGAACTCATGCGCCGGAGGAACACAGCCCTCTACACTACCCAAAGCAATAGAGTGGGAGTCGGAGCCAAGTGACGATGATGCGGGTACCATCCAGCGTTTTCGGCAAAAGGAACATGCCCTCACCCTGGTTCCGTTTCGCCCACCACCAAACACATACGCACCTACCAACACCATGCCGCTACTTGTGCCCTTACCCAGCGGACCCGGACTACCCCATAGCTGCCGTTGACCCAGCACGCTCCACCGCGACGCCAAGGTTTAGCCCATTAGTCACGGATATGGGAATGTCCCCCGCCACATTTAACCTGCTTAGATCTCGGGAACCCACAACAAGAGCAACAAGGGCGATCCAGCGCAGAGCGGTCCATCCCTGGAAGTGAGTGCTATCCACTTCCGGCCGGGTGGACCTGTAATACGAGCGACGGTCAAGTCCCTAGTCTTTCGCGCCGAGGACCATCGGAGTAGAAGAATTCTATTAGTACATTATAGTATTATGCTTATTATTATTATTATTTTCGTATAGTCTTTCGGTATTATTAATAGCTAAAGCCTAGACATGAAGTCCCCCGCTGTTTGATTTTGAGTTAATGGAAAATTAAGAAAACTAAATTAAGTAAGCATTCATATTGTGAGGGCAGCTGCCAGGGCCCCTGTGTTTTCTTTTTGTATACCAAATGAAGCTCACACACACCTTAACCCAACGCGTATTATTCTCTATACCAAAATCCCCGCCTCCTCTTCATCTTTCCACCCCTCGACCAAGATCTGCGGCACGTGATTGGTTTCTCATACGCGTCACGCATCTCGCATTTTCAAATATGCCTTTAGTTAGGTTATTTACCTTCAGTGCGGTAATAAATTTTTGCAAGTCGAGATGGTTTTTTTTATATTTGAGTCTCTTCTATATGTTCCGTTGTCTTCAATTAAGTCATAGTCGTATGTTTCATCTGATTCTATATTATCAACTTCAGTATTTGTATTTAAGTTACTTTCGATTTCTATTGATGTGTTAATTATTATTTGGAATTTGATTTCCAAATGATATTTATTTTTTTTTAGACATTTAGATTGCCTTTTAATTTTATTAAAAATATTTAGACTTCGGTCCAGTGTTTTTCTGAAAACCGTTTTTTATGCTTGTGAATGAATATCCTTGCTTCATTGAAACAATATACTAAAATAGTTGTGTGTGTACATATTTATATTGTGTATTTCTGTTTCCAGATAAGCATTTGAATGATTTTTAGAATTTTGATTTTAATTGTTTTTGTTGAACTTTAATATTTTGCAAACACATTTCAATTGTAGTTCGATAATTAAATGGTATTGAGACAAAAATGATGATATTTATTTTATACTCTTTCAAAGTTATTAGCTCGATTTATATATCGTTTCTTTATAATTTTGTTATCTTATACTTATAAAAAAAAGTGGAAGAAGTAGTAACAACCATAATGAATTTATATCATTAGAGTGGTAAACTTTTTTTACGTTTTTATCAACGTTAGCTTCTTTGTCTTTGGCTTGGCTTTTGTCTGACCCAAACCTATTTTAAATATGAAAATGTCTCCCTTTGTAGTATATTTTTCTTTCTGTTTATTTAGTAGCTGTTTTGGGCGGGGGCGTTTATGAACCTTGAGTGGTTTTCTCCAAGACAATAAAAAAACGCTTTCGGCTGGTTTAATTCTCTTTAAGTTTATTTCGCAGCTCAAGTATATTTATCAATGGGTTTTTTCAGTGGTTTCTTGCAAAAGTGTTGAATCAGAAGTAGGAAAAGAAAAAGAGTGTACCCAGGTATTCCTAAAGGGGATAATCTGTCCCTTCCCCTATTAGGAATAGTGGGCTCTGAAATAAAAAAAAACTGGTGTAGACATCCCGCCCACCTTGCAATGTCCTGGATTGCAAATACCAATCGGTGTTAGTGGGTATAGGTGCATCCACCCTAGCATGGTGCTCTGTGCTACCAGACGCCCGTTCTGGCTTGGCTTAAAACCCGGTTGGATCAAGGTTGTGTACATTTCTGCACCCAACACGACGGAGGCTTCTGATGACCGGTAAAAATTCGGATCCGCCAAGATGATGTTCATGAACATCGATCTTGCGGAGTCGGGCAGCTCTCGGGAAGGAGTCCGCATCCGACGCTGCTCCAAGTGAATCGGAATGAGTGTGGCTTTGCAGTCCCTCTCATTACGAACTCCCAGCATAGGGAGACCCATGACATCGGCCAGCGATCCGTCGATGCGACTCAGGGCGGAGCACGCATCGACCATAGCCTGCATATCGAAACGCTTTTCCCCGATGTCATATCGGAGGTTGGCTGTAGGTAGAATAGTCGTTGAGGTGTGAGCCAGCACTGCAGAAAGCCGTGGTTGCTCGTTATCGATCTTTGGCTCTAGAATTTCTTCCTTCTTGTCCGTGCTTGAGGACCGGCGTCGCTCCGTCCTACGATGCAGGTGCAGCTGGGTGTGGTGGACCTCCCCACATATGCGGCAGCGACACTCACTACGGCACGACCCTCCGGAATGTTGATGCGCAAGACAGTTAGGGCAATACTAATTTATGAGTACTACCCTGAGCAGCCGATCTGCATCTAGCCACAGGAACCGCGAACACGTCCTGAGAGGGTGAATCCCCTGACAGACTCGGCATGGGAACGATCAAGTTCCTCGAGAACATCTGTTGGCTAGTGTGTTGCGTTGGTTTCGGTGAGACGGCATGGCTGGCTAAGCAAGATTAAAAAAAAAAAAAACAAACAAAAAAAGAGAAAGAGGCAGGAGGGTAGAGAAAAAACAAACGGATTAGTTGTTATAGTCGTGGACACTGAACGCATGGACTTCGGACATGTTTGTCTACGGGAAGGAAGACTAATTTGGAAATCGGCCTTTTGAGGACACCGCGGGCCGTGCGGACATTTACCACGCGAACGTTGCTGTCGGAGCCAGGATAGACCCCTTGAATGCATCCTAGCCTCGATGGCACGTTGTCTTCTTTGACGATGATCATGACGCCTTCGAAAAGAATTTGAGTTGGAAGCTGCCATTTCCTCCTCTTCTGGAACTCCTTGAGGTATTCAGATTTCCATCTTGCTGCAAAAAGTTGAGTCGCTGCCACCGGTTCAGGATAGAACTGGGTTCGCCGGTAGTGGGAGGTTTGGCGGCTACAAGTAGAGGGCCGCCAGTCAAAAAATGCCCAGGAGTAAAAGCGAGGATATCACATGGCCCTCTGACATCGCTGAAATTGGCCTGGAGTTGAGACATGCCACTAACCGACAAAGAAGAGTGGATAGCTCTTCCTAGGTGTATTTGAAATTACCTGTCGTCTTGTAAAAGTGAGTCTTAAAACTCTTGACTCCCGTTTCCCAAAGGCCTCCCATGTGAGGGTCGCCTGGAGGATTGAAATGCCAGGATAGGCTCTGATGGCTAAACGACGAGGTAATTTGGTTTCTAAGTGCATCGAAGAAGTCCTTAGTCAGGGCTTTCTCCGCACCCACAAATGTCTTTCCATTGTCGGAGTAAAGATGGAGAGGACATCCTCTTCTGGCCGCGAACCTTGAGAAGGCTCCGAGAAAATTCTCCGTGGTTAAGTCAGAGGTGGCTTCTTAATAAACGGTCGTTGTACAAAAGCATACGAAGACGCACACATAGCCTTTGGTGAATAACTTTTTACATCGAACGGCCCGGCACAGTCTAGCCCTGTACGCGTGAAGGGTCGCGAAAACGTACTTCTGGGCTTAGGTACTCTACCCATCAATTGTTCTTGCACCTTTTTCCGGTGAATGAGAAACACTCGTTTAGTGAGGTTCCGCTGCTTCGAAATCCAAAATCTCGTCCGGATAAGACGAACCATCAGCTGATTACCTCCGTGTAGAGAAATACGGTGCGTGAAAAACACCAGGAGCTCTGCTAACTTGGAGTGATACGCCAACAGGGTAGGATGGCGTTCATCGTAGGATAACGATTTGGACTCAGTTAAACGACCGCATGATCTCATGACGCCCTCTGAATCTAGGAAGGGATTGAGGTTGAGGATACGACTGGAGGCAGGAAGCTGCGTCTTGGATTGGCGGAGTTTTTATTCCTCAGGATAGTCGGCACGCTGTGTCTGTTTGCTGAGCACTAGTTGAATCTCTGCAAGCTTTTTAGTACTTAAGTCAGTAGGATAGGACGTGGAGATTCGTCTGCACAGTAAATGAACCGCTGCACAAAAGCCATGACTCGCAGCATGCGATTGAAGTTGGAGAAGCGATCCAGAAGGTCCCAAGCTAGGCACGCTAAGTGGCACCGTACAGGTCTTCCTTCAACGTCTAGATCCGACTCTGCCTCGTAGGACACAGGCCAGGAGTTTTGTGGCTGAGTCAGCCACGAAGGGCCGTGTCACCATAGCTCACTGCTAGCTACTCCACGACTAGCCAGGTCTGCCGGGTTGTGCTCAGATCGCACGTGAGACCATTGGCTGGTGTCTGTGGTCGAAGTGATTTTAGTCACTCGAATTGCCACGAAGTTAGTCCATTGCCACGGTGACTTGTTCAACCAAGCCAACACAATAGTTTAATCAGCCCACAGAAAGGACTCTACACAGCCGAACGGAATGTGTGGAAGAATTGCAGTCCACAAGTCTGCAAGAAGGACGGCACCACACAGCTCTAGACGCGGGAGCGAGACGGTTTTGACCGGGGCGACTTTAGCTTTTGTAGCGAGAAGATTTGAGGAAATGATGCCATCACACTGGATGCGAACATATATCGCTGCACCATAAGCCTTTTGGGAGGCGTCACTGAAACCTTGGATTTGGACTTCTGCTCCCGGTCGGAATTGTATCCAACGCGGAACGCAATCTTTGAAGAGGGAACGGTGGCTGAGAAGGAAGTCATGCCAGCGTTGTAGTAGCTCTCCGGGAAGAAGCTCATCCCAGCCAATACTGGCTAACCAAATGCCCGTCATTAGGATTTTGGCCTGAACGATAAATGGGGACAGCCATCCAGCAGGATCAAACAGTTTTGCGATTTGCGACAGGACGTCGCGTTTGAAATAGAGTTATTTCATTTATAGTGAACTCTATTGGAACAAAAAAAAACTCATCCGCCGTAGCGTTCCACCGTACTCCCAGCCTTTTAAGTGGTGCTAACTTCTTCAATGTCGAGGAAATCACCCGAAAGTAGGTGATTTGAAGGAAGTGCTTCCAGGAGTTCTCTCAGCTGAACTCAGGGCTGCTCACAACTCCTGGATGGCTTTAATAACTGTGCAACGTGCGTAAGGCCAAGAAAGGGGCACAATCAACTCCAAACATGACGGTCTGAAGCTCATAATCTGTAATGTCCCCTTTTTCATTTCGAAATAGGATTCTCTGAAACGGAATATGAGCGGGGCTTAGCTGAATCTGCCGATACATCTTGGTGATATCGGCACTAAAAACAAATTTGAAAATCCGCCACTTAAGGATTTGAAGGGTGAGATCAAACTGAAGTACTGGCCCTGGATAGAGGATGCCATTCAAGCTTTTTCAATTTGACGAAGGACTGGATGCGTTGATTACTACACAGACCTTTGTAGTTGCACTTTTGGGTTTAAAAACCGCGTGGTGGGGTAGGTAAAAATTTATTGCATCCGTATTTGGAGGCACAGGCTTCATATGACTTAGATCTATGTATTCTCTGATTACTGAGTCATGGGTATCTTTGAGAACCATGTCCCTTTTCAGTCGAGCCTCATTCCTTAGAAATTGATGTGTTCATCATCTTTGAAGGATAGGGATACTACACACCTTCCGTCAGGGAATCTGGTACTTGTACGCACGAAGTTCTTTTCGCACAATTTGTCAGACTTCTTCACCACTCCACCTGGAAGATCCACCACCTCCCAAAATTTTGTGAGAAGCGTTTCCATGGTAGATTCGGATTCGATTGATATCTTTTTGGTAAAGGAGGAGATCATACTAGTGGCAGTGGGGATGGCCCCCGTTACAATCCACCTAATGATAGTTTCCTGCCCTAACAATGACCCGCATAAATTTGGCTTTGAACCTGACAGGAGGACAGACGCAAGAACACCCGCATCTAGTGGAAGATCAATTTGGGAGGGTTAAACAAATAGTGGGTCCGCCAATGGTATATTTGGAAGTTTTTCGAGAATGCTGTGATCAATAATGCTTGTCGGTAGATTCCCGGCCAAATTAGGCAGCACTAAAGCCGTTGTGTCGATTTTAAGCATTGGCTTTGCGGGAGTGCCCATTTGAAAATGACACATTTTTTGTGAGACTCCCGAGCTGGCTTTGTTCAGCCCTATGACTCTAGTTCGCACAGTTTGAAATGGAAGTTTAATCAGATTTGCAAACCTTTTGGAAATAAACGTGGCTTCGGAGCCTGAGTCTACCTAACAGAACGCCTTGTCGATTAGAAGCGAAATGCACTGAAGTGCTAGTAATGGGCAGCTCGGTATTGTGGATCTGCGCTGCGCCGACTGAATTAGACGGATTGTCTTTATGGAGCAACGTGTTGTGTCGCTCTTTGCATATAAAACCGTTGTCTGCTTGTCGCTTCTTCTTGATGTAAGATGCTCATTGTGGCTGAGTCATCTGGAGGAATCGAGGGCAAAGCTGGATGTGGCTCTTTAGGGCAGAGGTCACAGGGCCGTATTGGGCCATATTGAGAGGGTGACCTTAGGCAACTTGGACGAGAACATGGAAATTAACAGGCAATCCCAATTCTCCGTAGAGACCTGTGAATGTTCAAGGGCTATCTAACATCCTTGAATAGTAGTTAGCAGAGCCTTTAAAGCTGTGCCTGACTCACTTGTTATTATTGAAAGACTGAACAGAATTTTAATTTGGCTGTTTACTAAAAGTCGCTTGATTTCAATACGATCTTGAAGTGCCGACCATGCGAATTGGAAGCCAACATGGTGAGCGGGGACTTGGCCACAATGGCGTGAGCTTCTCCACGTGTTTTGGCGTTTCAGTGGAATAATTTTTCTACTGGAGTTATCCGGGAATTATTTACGTAAATAGCTGTGGAATTTAGGAACCAACTGAATTATGCACATATGTCAGTAACTACGTTTATGGATGTTATGTATGTATGTAAATCTTCTGCCGGCCAAACGAAATAGAATGAAATGGAAATATGGCTGTCGGCAAACGGATTACTGAAATATGGCGCATGTACTTAGCTGCCGAAAAATATCCCTCGAAGATGCGTATACGTAGGACCACTGATTTGGGCGGGGGCGTTTATGTATATTGAGCGGTTCCCTTCAAGACAATAAAAAAACGCTTTCGGCTGGTTAAATTCTCTTTAAATTTATTTTTCAATGGGTTTCTTTCAGTGGTTTCTTGCAAAAGTGTCGTTCAGAAGTAGGAAAAAAAAGAGTATGACCATTGAGCCCGTCTACAAGTGCCATGTC
>VNJS01005804.1:0-38595 GCA_008042575.1 Drosophila watanabei | reverse complement strand
AAATAATGAAAAATCGCGTTTTCGCGAATATGCTTTCAAATATTTTGAAATTTGTTTTAGAATATGGTAAAGCCTTTCAAATTGAATCAATTGGACCATTTCCCAATGTTACTAAATTGAAAAAAAACATTTTAGAGGAGTTTTAGTTTTTTGGCCGCGGTGGACCTTTCTGTGGAATTGCCCATATATCGTTTGATGTGCCAGTTTTTGCATCAAGTTTTATTATTTTGAAAGTAGGTATTAAATGGAGGTAGTTTAGCTATTAAGTGTTGTTATTCTGTTTCTTCGTAGATTTGTCATTGAATTACAATTTTATATATTTACTGCAGTAAGTGTCTTAAAAAAGAAATGGGAAATTCCTTGCCATATTCTCTTAGAAAGCACTTCACAAAAATCACAATAGCATCACAAAATATAGCAAATTAAAGAATAACATAACAAATTTATCAGATTCCCACAAAATAAAGTGATGGCAGGGTATTCGACTGTGGACTTAAGCTTCCCTGTAACTTGACTGGTGTTCGTACATATATTCAACTCACTTGCAGGCGACTTACAAGGACGCGTCGTTGTATGTTACTTGCTCACAGAGTCAAGGCATGGGAGGAGCATTCGGACAGCGATTACTTGACAATATTTCACCGTTCTTTGTGGGCCGCTGTCTCCTGCTGATTGAGTGCCTTTGTGGCTGCTCCCTCTGTTGGTTTTTATGCACGTCATTGCACGCACTTTATTGACCGCACGTCAATGCCTGACGTACGGCGGATACAGTGGTTGAAAGCGGGGCTAGAGTTTAAGTCGAAACAGGAGCTGGGGCCAGAGTAATAATCACGTCAACTTCAAAAATCCCTCACTAATTGGAGCTATCCATTAATTTCCCTCTAATTTGCACCCCTTCTGGGTACTCGACCACGGCGAAAGTCCTTTGTTGCGGGTGAGTGGGGCCGGGAGGACCGGCCTTTGGGGGCTATTAAATATATTTTATCTGCTTTTAATCTTTTGGCGCTTGGCTTTTCGTCAGCTGACCCCATAAATAACCGCAAATTGGCCTTTAAGAGAACATTCCCCTGGCCCCGAATCGATTTTTGTGTGCGCGGGATCAGTCAGAGTCATAAATATAAAGTGATAGATGCCACACAACGGGAGTGAGTTAAGCCAAGCAGGCGGGCCACACCAATCCGTTCAGCCAAAACGGAATTGAATTGTCTGCGAAAAGTTATGGGACTACATTTCCGAATCAAAGTGCGAACTTAAAGCCAGTTGAATAGGCTTTGGTGTTTTGGTGTATTTCTTGATCAGTTATTTTGGGGATTAAGGTAGGAATTAAAGCTAGTTTCCAGCTGTCACAAGATAGTTATTTATTTAGGCAAACTATTTCTTTGGCATTTTTTGCTACATTCTAGAGCTTACAAAGCATTAGGAAATCATTTAGTTAAGTACCTGATGCGATTCCGATTCATAAGCCCACTTCAAAAGTGTTGCCAGCGGAAATCCCCCAAGATCCGACCCACATATGGATGGATGGAAGGCAGCCTCCATGTTAGTGTTTATCTTTGCTGGCTGCTTAAAGACCTGGTAAAAATGTGCCACCTATTCCCCTTGGCATTTGATTGATGTCAGCGGCACACAGAGGGGGGCGGAAGGAGGAAGCTGGAGTCGTTGCCCGCATTCACGCTTGATTGAGAGCACATGGGAAAGGTGTCACTGCGACAGCCAGACGATTTTGATGGCATATTTCATTTGATGCGAGGCAATAAATATTTCCGCTTTGGCCCGGTTTTTGTTTTGTCGCATCCTTTTTGCCATTCGTACCTTTTTGATATTTTATTTATAAGCCGCGACGATTCGTGGAGAAATCAACGTCGGAGCTGCCAATCGACAATCAATCAAAAAAGCATTTCCCATCGGGATTTTGTGGTACACTTTGCCTGCTCTTTGTTTTGAATAAAATATGGAATGCCAATATTATTTTAAGTTCTATTATTAAAATAAAATCTATATTTGTGTGTCAATATTCCTACAGTTTAGGAATAGTTTTGGGTTTATTTAGTGGTTTGGACATAGGAAAGGCTAAAGGCTGAAAAGTTATCATATTATCCAAATTTGAAAATTCTTGAAATATGTTTCTGACTCTTTTATAGAAAAATTTATATTAAGGTCTTTAGTTAATCGATTTATGGTAATGGAATACGTTTAGTGTATCTTCGCCAGTGAATTTCTAGTGTCCTCCCCATGAACTCCTTTTGAACAGAAGGTTCCTTAGATGCCCTGGCCAAATCATCCCCTAATTGCATCTCTGGCTAAGCCTCTTCATTAAGCTCTTCGTCTGCGCCGCGGGCGAAGCCAAAAACTTGCAGCACCAAAGTCCAATGTTGAATCAATAAAGTCAACGGCCCTCCAAGAGAAAATCCTTTCGAGCTCAACCCTTCCCTGCCACCGGCAGACTCTCCCACAATGAACAGACATTGTGTCTGTTCTTTTTTGCATTCTCCGCTTTTCTCCCATTTGGCTGCTTGCAATGCACGAATGCCTCCGGATCCAGGACCCTGGCCAGGATCGGAGTTGGGCGGCCACGCCCCTCTGGGCCAGTGCGGGCTTCAGTTCATTAGTGCAGTCGGTTGGACGGCATTTTACGGACGCGTGCCTTAAATAATTGCATTTTAAATGCAATAAACACAAGTGGAAATAAGACCGAAAAAAGGGAAACCGAATAATTCAAGTTGGTTGTTTCGGTTGGTAATTCAATAAGGATTAAGAGCGGACGGCAGAAAATTTGAAAAGCCAATGTTTATGGCTAATTTGCCGGCTGCGGTCGGTTCTCAGTCTGCGTACATCCACTGTCATATCCGGAGGTCGTTTAGCCGCCAAATTTGACAGCCCATAAAGCGTATGCAACAGGATGTGTGCCCGCCCTCACCTCCGCCTAGAGTGGCATTCGCAAACATTGGGTAGATTCGCAACCAGATGGACTTTGTCGCCGCCATCGCCGGAATGTCAGTGTCAATCAACAATGTCGCTAGTTTTTATTCCTGTTATCCACTTGTTGTTGGCTTTCGCTGTGGTATCTACCGTCCGATGGCGTTTTTATTGCTGCAAAAAGTATTTGACTTGCAACAGAAGGGATCAACACCGAACCGCAAACACAAAGTGACAGCAACGGGTTAAATGTCTAACCTCCACTTGAATTGGAAATAGAATAAAATGCATTTATGTACATTTTATTTTTAATTTTTTATTTTTACACTCGCACTTTAGTTAAATGGTTTCGTAAATTTTCGATTGCAGATAAAGGCGAAAGTTTAAATGGACTTTTAGGCAACTATCTGGACTTTTAAGCCAAATTGTAATCGATTTTTCTGTGTTTTAATTTGTTTCATTAGGTTTTATTTAAAAGTAAAGCTGAAGTCATGAGTCTTATAAAAACTGTACAATTTACTTCATTGCTGAATTAATTTCTAGCGAAAAAGAAATAGTTTTTGGCCATGTTTAGCTCCTCCGTCCCACTTTCGAAAATTCATGTTCTTTGTTTATCCAAGTTATGGCGCTATAAGCCGTATTTATTGCTGTTCCGCCGAGTCTAAGATGCCGGCAGCAAGTGCAATTTGTTCCTGCCACTGAAGGCGGGAATTGCAAAAGTCAGTCCGCACAGAACGGAAAGTTTAATTAATTTTTAACCTTTGTGCTAAACACTTCGGGCCAAGGGGTGGCCGTATTATGCGCAGTCCAAGTTTTCGGCCAAGGAAAATGTGAAGAGCATTCAAATTATGAGATCACACGGCGGCGCACTTCAGGTATGAATGGCATGAAAGGAAAGTGCAACACGCTGACTCCGCGAGGCAAAAATGCAAATTATGGACAAAACAGAAATATAGTGATAAATTCAGCCCGGCCATAAAATGCCACTGAGGCAAAGATGGCCGGATAGAGGATAAAGGATAAGGGGCTGCACCGGGCTGCCTGGGACAGATGAAACGCTGTGCTGCAGGAGATGTAGTACTTACCTTGGGCACCGTCACGCCACTCCTCAACCCCATAATCAGGCAGAGTGTTGCCCGCGTCAAATTTATTTCTATGACGTCTCTTGGCATCTTTATGTTTTTTAGATGTTTTTAATTTTATGCAGCAAGCATCAGTCAGCACACGGCCGAGGTGTATATTTCAGGGAGAGATCGGGATAGCACGGTTCGTGAATGGGGCGGTTGTTGTTGTTGACGGTGGTAGTTGTTGGTTGTTGGTTGTTGTTGGTTGGAGAGGGCATAACATGAAAGATATATTCAAATGGAGGGAAGTTTTGGGAGCCAAAAAAAGAGAGAAACCATACAGAAAGAAATTTAGTTATACACATTTGCACAGATGCCAGCGGTAATTGTATGCTACGGTATTTTTATTTAATTTCGCATTTATTTGCATTTAGAACGGGCGCCACAGCCAAAGGAAAACCAACAAGGGGCGAAAGGAAAACAGAAATTGCATGCAACTTTGACTTGATGAACTCGACTCGAGGTGGGGTCGATGGATGAGGAATGTGGTGCGGTCATATGTGCTGTTGTTTCGCGACGGCCCGTGTTTTTGGCTATTTGCGTTGATTACTGCAATTTTGGGACGCTTATCGCCTCCATTTAGCTGGGCGAAAGCCCTCCCTAAGTGAATTTCTTGAGGTTGGGGCAAGGTGAAAATGTATCAAGTACCTTCGTGTTTCAGATTTTGGTGCTTTCCTGTGGAAAACCTGATAGTTTTTCGCTTGAACTGTCTATCCCCACTATCGATGAAGTCAACTTTAATGTTATGCTGTTATGATTTTATGTGCTCTCATGAACCACTTCAATGTGTAGTGCTGACTGTGATTTTGTGCTTTGCAGTGCATAAAATTAAAACCCCATTATTGCATTACATAATTCATGACCAGGCAAAAAATGTGCTGTGATGCTTGTGGCTGATATTTATTCAATTAGGGAGTTGATCGAATGGCTCTGAACCGGACTTAATGAACTTTTTAGCTCTGGGGACTTTCTAGTTTGCGCTTTAAAAAAAGCTCCCTTATGTTTATTAACTAATTGACTCTTACCGTAGCTGCGATTGAGCAGGGCCATCTCGGAAATGATGGCTGTGGTGGGCGTGGGCATTTCTGAAAGAATTCAATATTAGTTTGCATTTAAAGTAAATCAATCCGAGCTCCTACCATCCAGCTTTATGTTGCCATCCGTCTCTCCCAGCGAGTTCTTGGCCACACAGCGATACGTGCCGAAGTCGTTGGGGCCCACGGCTCGAATTTTCAGCTTCATGTACTTTGTGTAACCGCTGACCGTGGATGTGGTCTCGTATTTATCGCCGGCCCGCGAGGTGTCTGCAAGTGCGAAAAATGCGGAAAAGTGTGCCATAATTTACAGTGACAATTTCTGAACAACATGCGGCGTCGTTATGGCTGGAAAATATGTATGGGGAAAATCAATTAATTAATGTCACCTGCAGGGGTGGTCGGAGCTGTTGTTAGTTGTTGGTGCTGCTTATGGGCAGTGAAGTGAGTCGCTTTCCCAATCGAGACTCCAACTAATTATACCCTCGCCCCTGCCTCCCCCTCCGCCAGAGTGTGTGTGTAATTAAAACTGGCGCAGTTCCTCAGCTATTTCCATTGCCGTCGCCGAGTAAAACTTTTCTCATTAATCAGTGAAAATCTAAAAGAAAAACTTTTGTTCTCTGGCTGGCTGCGGCTTTAATTTCGTTCCATTTCGTCTCGTTTCATTTCGTATTGGGCTCGCTGCCTGCTTTTTGGACTGCTTTTTGGGCAACTGCCGGCTGACAGTAAGTAGCATTAAATATATAAACTTAATTTCACTTTGATTGTTTGGCGCATTGTAAGGCGATATCGCATGTTACCCATACGTCATGTTGTCCCTTGTACATGCATGTGTGTATTTGTGACAAATGTCTTTAGTTTTTCCCGCTTCCTTCTCGGTTTCGGCAGCCCCATTGGGGAACAATGGGGAAAAACAATTTTCCCTGCGGCGCCCAACTTGCATGTGACCCGCACTCGCGGCTTCTTTTTATAGCCCCAGTCACCTTTTGTGATACTTTTCCAGCTATCCCGTGCCACGACTATCCGCGGGGCCACATGTAAGTTCCTCTGACACGCAAATATATAATTTTTCTCATAATCATCGGCGGCAGCATTTCTTTTCCCTGCCTGCCACGTCTTCCAAGCAACTTTATACTTTTAATGCCAGCCGCATTAAACGAAAGTTTCGGTTTCTTGAACTGTTTGTAGAATTGCCTGTCCTGCAGGCCATATATATGCTGTATGGCTATGACATACGGCATGTGTCGTAGACAATTCAACGAGGGCCGCTTTAACATCAGTAACATTATTTTACATTGGTTCGGATATTATAATAAATTAATTTTTGAACCAACAAACTTTGAGCTGATAAGAAAACGTAAGACTGGACTTAGATCCTTAAAAAAAAATTAGTTAAAAATTTGCGTCTTCTCTGAGTTTTAATTGAAAACCCCCTCGAAAGCCTAAGTTTTCTTTAGTTCAATCGACATAACTCTAACAGAGTTAAGTATCTTTTGTAGACGCAATAATTTACCAAAAATATATACATATACACAAAGACTTTCATAAGAAAAAATGTTTTGAAAACAATAGCGCTATTCTTCTCAAACTACTCTCGTTCCAGTTCATAGGCAGCTCCACCGAACTCTATGCGAAAGCGCTTAAAATTTATTACCCAAACTTTTGGTGTCTGTTAGCCATACATCATGGCCGCTGCCCTCATAGCTCATATCTTGCTTCGCATTTCCTTCAGTTTGTCGCCTGTGCGTGTGTGCATACGAAATGTCATATTCCCGCCTCAGTTTTTCTACCTCGGCCAGCTAAATCCTGGCCATAATTTTGCCTTTGAATCGGGCATACACCTGGAGCTGTGCCTAAGCCGCGACTTCTTCCTTATCGAACAAACAAAGTGACATTTAAGCATAAAATGGAACCGAACGACAGTCCTTCAAATGCTGGTATATATATAGCTCAATTTTTATGCATATAGGCTGCCATCAATGAGTCATGGACTTTGCTTGTATTGCAAAGGTTTCCGGTCTACATGGATTACAAGTCTATTGAAGTGTAGCTTCAGTTATTGTTTTCAATAAATACTAGTCTTCTGTTTTACTTAAACTATTTTTGATAATTATTGTGAAAACGTAGCCATGCTTCTCTCATTAAAATAGAATTGCACTAATTTCGCATTTTTGCCATTTAAATTTTAAAGTAAAAGGCAGAACATTATGATGTGCCATTAAAAGCACATCCACACAATCTGCGGGTGGCATGCCCACAGTATTATTTAGCAACATTGACGGGGAATTATGAGTTCCGGCAGTGAGTCCATGTATGCAGTATCATTTAGACGCATTTCTGCTGTGCACATTTACCAATCTCTCCGGCATATGCCTGCCAGTTATGTTAAAATAATTTCCGCTGCAAAATAGAATTTTCCGCTGGTATTCGGCTTTTTATTTAATTTGCGCTCTGCATCGATTTTCGCCAATGTATTTAATTTTCCCGTTGCCCATTTTCAGTGCATCAAGTGTGTTATTCAGCATGTTTGACTATTTAAATTCAATGTGTATTTAGTTTTCTGATTACACTGTACTACAGAGGCTTTGTATATTTGAATATTTAAAATACACAATTGTTTTCGTTGTTAAACTTTCTACCATGGAATTTATGTTCCAACAATTAACTTTGAATTATGTAACCTACTATGCTGTTAGTTTTTCATACTAAATCAAGGCCATTAATTCTTAGTTTGTATGTGTATTAAGGTTAACAAAAGAATACAAATATCTTTAAGCTTATGGAGACCTTTTAACATGCCACAATGCTTGCAGAATCAGATCGTTTTGACACATGTTCTGCTTTTGACTGATTTTCGGCTTGCTCTTATGAACTGTCAGATGTCAATCCTGTGAGAAGAGTGAAAACTGTGAAAACGTCATCTCGTAAGGACGACACGCTTTAAGGCTGCGCAGTTCACAATGCCACAATGTATCTGCGTTAAGCCCGGCGCACAGTGCGTATGAGCAACGCATTTTACGACGAAGGGACGTGAAGCTGCCAGAGAACTCGCATGTAAAACAATAAAAAAGAACACCGCATCAACATTCGCTGGAAAACCCTGGCAAGTGAAAAGCGAAATAAATGGGTTGAGCTCCACTCGGGGCTTCCACGTTCGCTACTGAAGCGAGTATTCATTTTGCCTCTCTGCTTGGCATTTCGCCTGACAATTTTCCGCCGGCCGGACTCAAGAGGAGGAGGAGTCTGAACCGCTGGTCCGCATGTTGATTACATTGTAAGCTCATATGCAAGCGCTTTTCAGTCGTAAATGTGGCTCTTCAACTTCATTTAATTCTCAGCCATTACTTCTGATACGGAACAGAGTGAGAGCCATGGTCAGGTCGGCTGAGTTGCTGCATCGACTTACCCGATATGATCATATCACCGCGCTCCGTGGTCCAATAGTTGATCGATGCTGGATAGGCCTCCGTGTGGCACTCCAGTATCACGTCCTGACCCACATAGGCTCCCTCCAGCTGATTGGGTATCGAGAGCATCGGGGGAACTGTGAAAGAAGAAAGATACTTAAGAAAAACGAATGCCTTTTTGGCTAAACTTCTCTCATAATGTCCTATGGATTTCCTCAATTGTGTAAAGATTAAAATACTTAACGGCACTCAAAGCTGCAGTTCCATTTCTCTGAAATTGGGTATATTTATTCCATTTTCCAAAACTCTTTACTATATTGTTTTCTCAACACCCTGCCTTTTCCGGAAACCAACCCATCGTACGTACTCGTCACGGACTTTACATCGGCTTTACGGACCCCCGATAAATTTTGCATTCCATTTTACGTGAGTTTACAAACTGTTTTTGGATTAAAATGCACTCAGTCATTAAAAGTGCGCCTGGAAGCGAGTGATTGTGGCTCGGACATGGCCATCCATCTCGGCAGGACGTAAGAGGGTGAGTGGCGTGTGAGGGGCGTGTGTGTCGGGTGTGTGTGCGGGGCGTGTGTGCGTAAATAGCTTTTGTTCCCACTGTTGATACTGAGGCAAGCGGCTGTGTGCGGGAGTCGGCCGCCAGTAACAACAAAAGCAGCTCTGCGAACGGTGAACGCATTTTGGCCACGCACACATCACGGGGGCACAAAATAACACCTGCCGACGAACAAACAAACAAACAAACAAACGCCAGCAAACAAAGCGAAATGAGCTCAGTGCATCAGCACTAGAGGTGGCAGAAGGAAACAGGAGGTAAGGTTTTGAAAAAAAAAAAATCGATCGTATATGACATCTTGAAATAATGAATAACTGAATATTTATAAATAAATATTTTTGAATAGGCATTTAATTACTAAAATTATATCTGTTCTAATGTGAAGATTTCTAAACTAAAGTTGTTATATTGGCTGATATTTAACATTAAGAATAAATAAAACTTCTTTTAAATGCTAAAGTTAGTTGAATCTTTAATATATTTTCTGCTGTAATTCAGTGAGTTACTAAGCTATGTATTCGCATTACCTACTTCTATAGCCATGTCAACTGTCCACCTCTATCGCTGGCAGCCCGAGGTACACGCACTGACAAACTCTCACAGGTAAATTAATTTAACGTGACTGCAGCTTTTGGTCGATTTTCGGCCAAGGGGGTTCGCCAGGCCCTGCATCTGCATCTCGTCAGTATGCGAACGTTGAGGACGCGTTGCGGTTGTTGCCCCAAAAACTGCATTGGCCACATGTATCGGTGGGACGAAGGGATGGAGGGTCGGCTTGTTTTGTATATTTAACGCATTGAGTCCAGCTTCCGTCACTGCCACATTTTCCATTGCTGCCATTTCACTCCACCCCTGAACTGGTTATAAATATTCCAAAAGTGTTGAGCCCCAAATGGATTTTATGATATTTCTGAAGTGTTCTTTTTACGTGGCCAGGCATTAAAAAAATACTGTTTGTAGCTTTTAAGTTGGTTACTTTGAGAGGAATCCTTTAAAAGTTGCAGAATAAATCTGTTAGCCCGTTTAACATTGTCAGTAAGCTTTTTATGAAATTAATATTTGCACAACAACTTTTTTAAATCAGCTTTTATATTTTTAAACGTAGTATTTTTATGAACATTTATTTCTAAAGGTCAAAAAGGGGCAACCTTATGTGTTTATCTATACATAAATAAAGTTATTTTGTGAAGAATCATTACAAATGTCACTCTCCTAGTTCCAACTAATCTCGCTCTTGTTTACCTAATTGGATACCCCACCCTTTCCCTTCTTGCTCTACCGATCTGGTCCACTATTTTGGGTCACCTAGTGGGTCAATGAGTAGCACTACTTGCGGATAAACGTGGATAACACTGGACATTTACTCACATTGCACACGCAGGTGGACCCTCTTGCTAATCGATGGCGGGACTCCGTTGGAAGCCACGCACAGATACGCGGCCATGTGCAGGCGACTCACTTTGGTGATGTGCAGCAGCTCGCCGTCGACCACGTTCACTGTCGGAATGGGAGAGAAGGGGACCACTTTAAGCCGGGCGCAGTGCGGCGGAATAGGGTCGCTTACCATGCTCCCCGCCAATTAGCATCTCTTCGCCGTCCTCGCGGCGCCACATGACGTAGGGTTCCGGATAGCCACGTGCCTTGCACATCAGCGAGACATTCTGACCCTCGCGCACCACCATGTCATTGCTGGTCATGCCCTCGACAATCATCGGGGGAACTGTCCGGAAGCGAGAGCGAGAGAGGGAGGCGAAGGCCAAGGGTCACTTGGGGTCAGCAGCCAATGGCCAGTGGCCTGGATTAGTTTCAGTACTCACCCACCACCTGCAAGTAGCCCTTCCTGGAGCGCATGGGATCCTAACGGGAATAGAGAGATTAGCTACTGTTTCTGCCCTTACATGCAAAAGTATTTTAACTCACCGTGTTAACTTGGCACATGTACCAGCCACGATCCGTCTCCTCCACCTCCTTGATGTGCAGGTACCACTGTAAGCACAGAGCAAGAAACAGTCTCAGATATAAGTACCAATAGTTATTCTCCGCCTTGAGGCTACACCCACCGATCGATGGTCGTTGTAGGTCAGGCTGATGCGGTTGTTCTGCGAGATGACGTTGTGGTGGATGGACAGGATCGTCTGCGTGTCCACCCGCACCCAGGCCACCTTGTAGCCCTTGAGGTTCTCCACCACGCAGGCCAGGAGGGCATCGCGGCCCACGGAGACGGTGACATTGGCTATCGGCTCCGCGAAGCGTGGAAAGTCGGAATCTGGAAGAGACACAAGAAAAGGCAGTGCGGGGATACAGTTCAAATGGGTTCATTTCGTTTTCCAAAAGGCCTGCCTGGCCCTGATTTCTCTGTTCACTGGAATGGGAATTCGGAGAGATATTTTGCAGATTTTTGCCAAGTCCTTGCTTTCGGGGCCCGCTGCACTGCGGCACATTGCGCATACGTCCCGTGGGACCCTCGACAGAGGAGGAATTCGACCATATTAATTACCTTCCTGTGCCGTCTGCTGCGTGTCCAGACGAGTGTGCTTGCCTGCAGGAGAAACGAGTGAAATTGAGAGCGTTAGAACGTTTAATTAATTCAGCCTCCCCACCGGCGAATTTATATAATTAGAAAGCGCCCGCACCGTGTGGGAACTAATAAATAAAAATTAATTAGCCACGCCAACAAAACTTCGCCCTGGACAGGGGACAGCCTGCAATGGCGACTGTCGCCATGTTTTGCTGATACGGCACAAATGGCTGGTGCGCCCTCAGATTTCTGTTTTTAGTTTCATTTATTGCACTCGTTCTATGACAAAAGTTCAAGTTTAATTGTTTCTGGCAGCGTTGGCATTTTCCCCATTTTCCGTTTGCAGCGAAACTTTTCCTGTTCCAGCGCGGCAGCAATTTGGCGCTGAGAGGTGAAAGGTTATGGGGGGAACTTTGCCAAATAAAAACTTTGTAAAAATGCCACACCGAGGTGTACTGTTTAGCATGAGAGTCCAAGTGTTTTCTTTCTTAGTTTTGGGAAATGGGAAAATATTTAAGTATATTTCGCTGCTACAGACAAATCTCCGCCTTTGTCCTTGCCCCTTTTTCTGCCCTGGACAGACACTTTACAAATGAGTTCCGCAAGCGTTCAAGAAATTTGAGTTGGCAGCAAATCGCATTCGCTTTGAAGAGCGCTACAAGCGTTGTCCGTAACATAAAACTGGTAAATTGAAAAACGCTTAAGCATTTTTACAGCTTTTAACACGGCGCCGCATATTGAATTACGTTCGCTCCAGCCGAGCCGGGCCGGGCCTGGCCGGCTTCTTTCCTTTCAACTTTCCTGGACAACTGCTAACGCTTCCTGCCACCGGGCATTGGTTGCCACCACCATCCCATTCCCGCTCCCCCGGCGCATCTGACATTTGTGCTGGCACTTTTCAACTTCACTTCTCCTGGAGCAGCTGCTGTTTATGCCTTTTCAGCTACATAAAAATGCTCAACACGATTTTCGCCGTTGATTTACGTTTTAGCACGTTTTTCGCCCAGTTTAGCTGGCGTTTTTCCTGTCAGTTGTCCTTCGTCCCTCTGTTTTTCATGTTCACCCCGCCGGGCTGCACTTTGCAGATTTGTGCCATTTGAATGTAGTTTCCTTTATCCTTTGCAATTTAATGAGCGGCCTTTCATCGTCGCTGGATTTGTCCCTGACTCTTTGGTCCTGGAGGAATAAATAAATAAATAAAATGCCCCGACTTAAATGTGCTCCCTGGGCAAAGGGTCCTGGCAATTGACATTTACATTTTTTATCTCCCATTTGGTGCTCAGTTACTTTCGCAAACAAAGCTCACGTGACACACAGGCCTCGACTCGCGACTCGCAAATCGCGAATCGCGACTCCAAGCACCTGGTAATCAGTCAGAGTTCCATTCACGACCTGCCGTCCGAGATTCCGTTTGTCCGGTACGAGCAAAGGCCTCCGAAACCACCTGCCCCCAGGCTGTTCTCTTTGTGCAAACGCAGCTGACCATTCAATTTATCAGGCTGGACGGCGGCAAACTCCGCGCCAAAGCCCCCTAAACCTACGCCCAACAGCCCCAAACCGCCTTTTGAGCTTTGTGCAAACAAAACGCGGCGGGAAATGCCGGAGCTGAAAAGTGCCAGCCACTTTCAATGGGTCTGCCCTGTGAGCGTGATGCTGTTCTTCCGCCGGGATGGACTATTGGATACCCAGTGGTGGCTTAGAGGGAGCCGATGGTCTTCCAACTAGAGATTTCATTCCAGTTGATACACATTTTTATTCTGAGATCTATAGTCACCACGATTGCATGACTCCCATTTCATTTAGGTAAAATAAATAATTTAAATTCTAAAAGTGAAATTTAAGTACGTAACAAAGTTGATATAACCTACCCTGCATATTTAACTTACCCTGCATTTAAAAATCAACGTTTAGCTGAAAGCAAATTTGCTAAGCTATTTTTGTTGTATTATTTGACTATTTTTTATATATATTTTAAACTGAAAAGGTTGGCATACTTCTGGGCCCTTTAAAGGGCAGGTTAATGGACTGGCTTAATGCTTAAGCCTTGCTGCACGGACTGCAGACTGCAGCGCTCGTTTCCACGTTATTGGCGGCATTAAAGCAGACCATCTGCACTGGGACACGGACAGGGACAGGGGGGTTAAGGTGTGCAGGGACCGTAAGTTGGCCCGGCCAGGAGTAGCCTTCACCTTCCCATTTACCAGCCTTATCTCAAAGGCCTCCACACACCAAATGGTCGTCATAAACAAAGAGCGCACAAAAGAAAACTTCGGCCAGACGTGCCGCCTACTCGATTTTCGGCAATGGCAGCAAATAAACTTATGGCACTGTGGTTGTGAAAGGCGGAACACGGAGTAAACTTTAACTTTGCACTTACTTCAATTTCAAAAGATCAAAAAGTATAAAAGTAAAAATATTGATATATTACTCATATGAAAGTAGGGAGTAACTAAGTCTAAGAAAACCTAGAATTATAGGATTGTATTACATGAAATCACCTTAAGATTCGCCTAGACTACACTCAAACTGACGGGGCACATAGTCTTTGAGGAGCTTAAGAACTAAAATAACAATTAAAGAATTCGAGCCAAGGGATGAAAGGATGACAATTAAAAGCAGGCAGCACATAAATAGGGAAGCTGCAGAGAGAGACCAGGAAAGTGGAGATTTGACTAGAGAAAGAAGGCGTTAGAAATCTGACAAGTTGATAGAAATTTCATCTTATAAGCTTTACAAAGCTTTTCGGTATTATGTCTTCTTATAAATTATATGAAGTTCAGCTCTTTTACAGCAGACATATTTGCTATAAAACTACATATAATTCACTTGACCCTTACATTGATCAACTAATGTGAACAGAACCAAGTTGATCTTAATTAGAAGGTACAACTACAACATTTTATTTAATAATACATTTTAATTTAGGTTTGTTTTACTAAGGGAGATTATATTTTATACTTAATTTAATTATCCACCTATTTGCATTTCCATTTAAAAACATCTTTTGTATTTATCGGCAGATATTTTTATTGATACATCCTTAGTCTTTGAAAAATTTTCTGCTTCACTCCACTGTAACTTTGGTCCAGACTGAGCTTTTCTTTGGTTTCCCTTTTTATGATCCCATCATTTTTGTTGGCCATTTTTTCGTTTGTTTATTTTTTTTTTCTTTTTGGTTTAGGGATGTCGTTGGGGGACGGCGGAATGGGCAGAGGCGCTTGAGGAATACTTCGGCTGGCCGTTTACTGTCGTTTATTTGTCTTTTTGCCATTTTTATATTTACGCATATAATCGCTTTCAACGCTTTCCGCCGCCTTGGGAGACGGTCTGCTGGCGGGACGTGGGTCTTGGCGGCGCTTATAAATATGATGTTATCGCTTTTTATGGTCCACTTTTATTGCCGGCAATCAGTCTTGCGTTTTGTTTGCTGATTGCTTGCCATTATTCAAATGTATTTGTTTAATTCCCGGGGATTGGCAGCCACAAATCATTTTAAATCCGCAATATGTCAACAAATATTTGGCCGTCGAGCACTCTGCGTTTTATTTATTCGATTTACAGCTCCTCTTGGCCCGCCCAGATGGTCCTTGTGCGGGTCATTATGGCGGCTTAAGGCATCTGTTAAGTGGACCTCGTTGTGGACACTTAACGGCGTATTACGGGCTCCCCACGAAGCCTAATCAGCTGCAAGCCCATAATCACATTGCGTATTCGTAATTAGTTTAGCGTTTGACAAGGCGAGCAAATCTTCGACGGGCTGCGAGTTCACTTTCCCCGCCCACCCTGCGAGCGCTCACAAGCTGATTATACTTGCACTTTGTTGACAAACGAGCTGATTAAATGACGGCTCTCGGTCATTATGCAATTAAGTGGCCAGTGACTCTGTGGGTTTGCATTTCAAGCTCAGGGCCACGGCATCCTGTGTGGGTGGATGCGTTTAATTTGGGGCCCAAGGCACGAAGGATATTGTCTATTTACATTTAAGCTCAAGAGCCAAAGCAAGGCGATTATGCTGGGCTTTAATTACCTGTCGTGTAAAACCTTTAAATTAATTAGTTTAATGCCTTTCAAATAAGTACTTAATTACCTTATGAAGGATTATACAAATACCAGATACTGCTAACACTCAAAGCAAAGTACTGCTCACTGAATTTGTATGTAAAGTTCTGATATAAATGATAGTAAAGAACTGTAAACTGACTTTATTCCACACAACAGGTGGGACATGAGCAACTCTTAATCAGACTTACGATAGAGAAGCACGTAAAAAAGCTGGCAGCATGCAAAATGCTTTGTGCAAATTGTTTACTTTTTGGCATAGAGCGAATACCAACCAGATTCACACAAAATCCGACACAGGAGAGCCAAGCCGGCGGAATGCCATGAATTTGTTCACAGCAAGCACTTGCTGGGGAAAGGGGATGTGTCCCGCAGAAAAAGTGTCTAAGAATGCAGAGTAAATAGCTGCCCGACAATATGTACATGCTCTCATATATTCAGGGCAAACAGAGGAGACCCAGACCGCAAAACGAATTGCGGATGCGGCAGAGTGCACTCCGCCAACTTGGCAACCAAATGAACTCGAACCGGGCCCGGAGTACACATGTTGCCAAGATACTTATGTGGGGCACAGCCAAATCCCTGCTACATAGTGTGGCAAGTTTTGTCTTCCGGGGCGGGACAAAGGCGGCGTGGACTGAGCGGTTCAATCCCCGGCTCAGCCTGATCGATTGCGGGACCGAAAACTCATTAAGAACTTTAATTAAGTCGAAAGTCGGCAATGAGCACTGCAGCGGGCGAAACTCATTATTCATAACGACGAAGGCGCAGGGCAGAAAATCCGCGTCCAGCCAAGGGTTCAGCTGCAGTGGCAGCTCAAAGTCAGCTCGCCCCCAGGAGCCCGCTGCAAATAAAGGCGAAATATGTGCGAAAATGTGTCAGAAAGTGAGCGAAAACATAAAACATGCCAGCGAGCAGCTGAAGTGGGTGCAAATCGCGGGCTTGGGGACTCGCCCAGCTCAACTGCAGTGCGCCATCCTTGTGAGTTATGTGTGTGCCAGCTCCTCGGATCCCGAGCAGCTCCTGCTGAGTGAATGACGGGGTCCTTTAGGTGCTGGCCAGGGCTTCACCTCACTGCAGCCGCGCTCTGGCTGCGCTTAACGTTTAAATAAATGATTGTGACAAACGCAGCAGAATGGATTACAAGCAGCAGGAATTATGCAAATATAATTGCGGGTTGCTCACTTAAACAGGAGCAAGCAGATCATAAAAAAGCTGTTGGTGTTCCCAGCACACCGATTTATAGCTTTATATTTATGATACTTTCCCTATTTAAGGGTATTATTTAGGGAGTCTTTTAAAGTTTATCAGATTACCTTCAACGAAATCAAAAGAATACACCTATACTGTATTATTATATCTTTGCAGGGTATTAAAATTTCAGTCAGAAGTTTGCAACGCAATGAAGGAGTTATCTCATCTAAAGTATATTCATGATCAGCATCAACAATCGAGTCGATCTAGCCCTGTACGTCTATCCGTTTCTACGCAAACTAGTCCTTCACTTTTAAAGTTGTCTTAATTAAACTTTGTCTTCTATATACTTCCACTCGTATATAGGTCGGAACGAGCCTAATCGAACAACCATATTATATAGCTGCCATACAAACAATCCGAAAATTTGCTTAAAAAAAATTGTAACTTTACTGTTTTTTAACATATCTTGATTAACTCTCGTTCATGTTCTTGAATTATTATTTCCAAATATCGGGTTTAATTTTATAAAAAACCGTAACATATACATAACTGCCATAGGAACAGTTGGAAAATTTTTAGAAAAAAAATTATAACTTTGTCAGTTTTCCACGTAATTTCTTCTACTTTGAGAGACAAGTATTTTATATATTTTTAGAATTTTGTTCTAAATTTCATAAGAATCGGACGACTATATCATATAGCTGTCATACAAGCGATCGGTATATGTGGAGAAAAATTAGATTTTACTTTACATGTAAAAATTTAAAAAATTGTAAAACTGTAAAAATTGTATGAATATTAAAGTAATTCATAATATATTATATTGGGATAGATTATAATTGGTACAATTGGAATCTGCAAGGGTATACAAACTTCGGCGTGCCGAAGTTAGCTTCCTTTCTTGTTTTCTCTTGAAATTTGCTCAGAAGCCAGGGAGAGGGCAGGGGAGAGCGTGATTGTCGATGCCACCAAAAAAAAAAACCTAATAACACAACGAATGTATTGTCTTTGTTTTTGCATTGAAAATACATGCTAATGACAAGGCATATTTTTTACCTTATTCGTCTTATTCTTCTGTTTAATAAAAAAATTATTTCTGTGGTTACCCGACCAAATTAGTACCTTATATTTCCTGAAAAATGTTAGTACAATAAACTGTTGAGTTTCAATGTTTCCTTCTCTGTTTTCTGTACTTCAACGTTATTTCTTTTGGGTGCAACGAATTTCGTACTAGCCGTGAATTAAACATGCGGCTGCCACTCACTCAATTTCCTCACTTGCCATACGATACTCACCGAACGAGGAGCTGACAGTCGAAAATTAAACTACATGCAGATTGCATGACCATCAAAGAGTTCGCCACCGAAAGCGCTCTCCAGGAGGCCCGTTACGTATACGCCCCGTCAGCGCTTCGCCGGGCGGCGACATCTTGCCAAACGAAGATGGCGAGCGAGCAGAAGGGAGCGGAGCGAGTCGTAAGTGAATTTATTTCAAACAATTATGTAGCAATTAACAAACAGATGACGGCAATTAAACTGCATGTAAGGGGGCCAGGCGGAGTTGAGTTGTGTCAAGTGCTGCCTGCCATCGACAGCCGGCAGGGAGTTCGTGAGTGCGCTGCATTATTCATGCAATATTTCACACACTTACGCGCCGAGAAATGCGCTTCATGCCTTTCTCCCATTTATTGCGAGCCGGTTAATTTTTCAATAATTCAATTGGCTTCGGTGTTGCCGTGCCTCGTGGATGGCGGATCTTTGCCTTCCGCTTTTTCCCCCCTTTCCCAGATTACGTATGCGCCGCGTTGTCTTCCGGCCCGTGTGTTGCGTGACTTAAGTGCCGAGTGGCTGGCCGATCATTTTTGATTTGCCGCTTAAATCTCGGATTGCTGCATATTTCTAGGCTGGTCGCCACGAAATGGCCGACGAGCGTTTCCGGCGCCAGTTCCGGCCGCAGAAACCACTTCACAAATTAAGTTGTCAACAATTTCAGCCATATCGCAACGATTTAATCTTCACACCTAAATTATTTACGGAAAAGCCACGCTTTGCTCACAATCACACACCACCTCCCGCCGCCACCCAACCGCACACAAGCCCTCTTTCCCGCACACAGACACAAGTGCCTTGTTAGCCGTCGCTCATGCAATAAAACGTTCAGCCGCTCTTACGCTCGTTTGTTGTTTCTGCCGTCGAGCCTTTTGTTTAATAAATTATGTAAAATGCGCCAAATTGAATTTGAAATTCATGCAGCCTTTTGCCCGGTTATGGGAATTAAGATATGTCGACAGTCGACAGTCGACAGCGGCGGCAAAGGGGGAATCGCCGGCGAGAATGAAAGCGAGTCGGGGCACTGGGACTGCCAGACATGAAGTCGCCATTTTCAGCCTGGCACGTACAGACATTTAACATATGCCTTGGCTGTCGGATTCCCGGCAAAACGGTTATGTGCGGTTTGGGGAAGAGGGCGATTCCGTCGGAAATAGGTGTGAATTGGGCTGATTAAATTTAATGAGGTAAGCATTCAAAATTATTCATACGCGCCGAGGTGGTTTTGATTCATAATTAAGATAGCTTTTTCAAACTAGTTGAAACTAGTAGTTTATGGTTTTGAATTCTAGGATGCTCTGCCAATTATACTTCGTATATATGGTGGACTGATTTTTAAGTTAAAATACCATTGTATCCTATAGCTAATGGGAGTAATGTTTTAGAAGTGACACGATGTAAGCTTACGCCCTTTAATAGCTGAGGATATAGTATCGGTCGCCATTCAGTTGGACGCTATAGATTTTCATTTACCTTTCTAGGTCTGCTCGACTCTCAGATAATACCCCTTGACCGATGCCTAAAGCCTGGAGACGCAACAAAAGGACAGGACAGAGAGGCTGACAAGTTCTGGAACAAAATAAAAAGGAATGGCACTCCATAATGGCGGCCAGGACAGGACCAACGGTCCGAGTATGCAGTCGTAAACGTAATTTACTTCCAGTGAAAGGCATCCCGGCTTGAATTCGTGGAAATTATAATTAGGCTGGGGCTGGATCACAACAAAGAGCCGCAACGGAGTCCCCAGAATTGTAAATGAAGTGAGAACAAGAGTCGGTGGCTACTGCCTGTTTCGTGGTGGCCCATTCAAAACAAAAGGAAAAAAGCTTGCCTTTTGAGATATTATAAAAAGTTTTTCGCTTCCCCTTTTGCGCTGGCCACTCTTAGGGGCGGTCATTTACATTAACATCCTTTCATCCTGTGTTGACAAAAATATCAAAATGAAATTGCTGCATAATTTGTACTTTCCGCCTCGCGTCGCCATTGCTGTTTGCGGAGTGTCTTTGGCAAAACTTTTCTATTAATTTTTGTGGCCGTCATTTGGCGGCGAGCAAAGTGTAAATAAATACAACCAGCTCCACCCTCGGTGTCTTCGGCAATTCCTTATCTTGCGGACCGACGAAGCGCAAACTTAAATTAAAATGTTGGCAGGACATTCGTTGAATTATTCAGTAACTTTTTGGCCAACTCTTTAGCTTTTTATTTTGAGGCCAGTTGCTTTTGTTGAAATGTTCATTTTTCTTTTCCCTGTCGTTGTTTTTCCCGTTTTTCCAGCGACATCTGCTTCAATGTCTCTTAAGAATGTCACAGAAAATGGGTGGAAAGAGTTTAATTACATGAAAAATCAGCATTCACACAAAAAAGGTGGACAACAATTATTTTAATTTTAAAATGTTCGATTTGATTAGAGAGATATATATAATTTTTTATTTGCATAGATTTTATTATTTGTTTAATTATTTCCGCTTATGAACATTTGAATTTTAAGCCTGCAGGCATTTAACTATTATTTGAAAATTTATGAATAATTAGTTTTTCCGTTTGGTTTTCCGTTTCTTTGTTCAAGCATTTTGTTATTGAAATGTTTAATTCGTTTTCACTATTTGATGGCTTCCATAAATATGCCGAGAGCTAAATTGTATTTGTACAAATTTTATTTTTACAAGTAAATGAGGTGGCCAACTTGTATGCAAAATTATTTTAAGTGTTCTCAATAAATTGTTTAATGCCTTTTGATTGTTTCTTATATAAATTGAATCGATTTGTTAATTAAATCCATATTTTACCGCTTTTTAAAATATTATTTCTTATTTGTTCACTTAATAAGTTTTTTAAACTGAGTGTTTTGTTTAATCAACTTTGTGGTAATCTCGGCATGCTAAAAGAAAGTTGCTGTGGTCTGAAGTAAATATTAATTTGGAAAATCCCAGGTAGGTTCAAAAAGGAAATAAATAAAACCTTAATTGCTCTACTGTGTGTGTATAATAGTCATCCTTTCCTTTGCAATAAAATCATACTTGGTATCGAAAAAGGTATTTACTTTCCATTTCGGTAAGACAAACCTGCCAGATTAGAAAAAAACTTATCAAAGCAAAAACCTAAGCACGCCTGAATGTTCAAATTATCTTTCTTTGAGCAGGGAAGTTTTTAAATACAAGGAACAAGGACTATGTATAATGTTGACTATCACTTTGGTTGTATTTTTGTTTTGTGTTTTTTTTTTTTTTTTTTTTTTTTTTGGTTTTCAAATATCTGCCATCAAAAAAAAAACCCCTGCCTTAGGAAAAGGAAGTGTTTTTTAGTGATATGCTTTGATTTGTATCAGGTGGGCAGATGCCACGACAGAATTCTTAATATATTTTTATACCCTTGCAGCGTATTACAATTTTTTTACATTAAATTTTATAGTTACTTTTACAAACAACAGATAGGAGAGGATATTATTCGTTTTACAAATATCCAGAGCTCTCTCCCGAAAGTTGTCTGGTGGCCGTACAATAACGGAGAATATGTGATGTCCTTACAAGGACGAAATAACTTTTTGACTAACTAGATAGTAATATGACCTTTAATTAGGTAATAAGGGAACATCACCTCGTGCCAGGCCCGTTTTTCCTTTAGCACAAAGCCGCAGTCAGTCGGAGTTAAATTTAAAAATCTATAAAATCAATAAGCTCGTAACTTCTTCTTGTTGCGTGAATATGGCCAAGTAAAGTTTCAAATTGCCAAGATATTGGTCCAGGCAGAAATGGTATTGAGCTCGAAACCGTTTAACTTAAATTGCCGTATATTTCAACAGGCTGTTGCCGAGTTGCCCAGCAGCAACAGCAAGCATAAAAAATGAATGTGGCCGCCTTGACTCCAATCTGGCAAGTGGATGAGGCCCAGTTCCAGCTCTGCCTACGTCTCCGTCTCCGTCTCCGGCGATACGAAGTCTGACGGAGGTGGCAAAGGCCAGAAAGTCAAGCAGCCTCTTTGTGTGTCCGCTGGGCATAATTTCCCAATTGCAGGCTCATGTGCCACACACACACGCACCCAGGCACACGGGCGCACGGCGGGAAAGCTGGGAAATCCCTTTAGCCATCTCTCAGCATCTCTCTCTTTGCCGGATTCCCTCTTCAATCAAGCACAATGGGCCGTTGAATCTGTTAAGCACACACCCGACCCCGCACCCCGCACCCCGCACCCCGGCCACAACAACACTTCGCCACGGTCAGTTGCCAGTTGCCCGTTGCCAGTTACCAGCTACGCACTGGCCACGCCTCCGAGCCGCCTTTGGCGGAACGCCCGCCCATTCGCCGACTGCCCCACTTGTTATTTATATTATGACCACTCACAGTTGTTGGCCCATTGTCATAAATTTCCTCAAGTGTTTGCTCTGCGGCCCATCCGGAAAAGCGGGAGTGGGCGCAGAGGAAGAGATTTCCTTGGCCGTGGGTAAAATGTTTGCCAGCTGGTTGTTTGTTTCTTGCTCGCTTCCCGCTCCCTTTTTCGTTTGTTTTGTCGGCCACCCGAGGGCCTATGTAGATGCACAATGGGAGGCTCTTGGCCAATTTAATAAATTCCATAAATTGTTTATGTTTAGCTCTCAGTGATGTATCCCGGCTCTGGCATCGTTGACTGCTTCTCGGTAAAGTGGAAGTGTCCCACGGCAGGAGCTGCAGGATGCCAGTGGGGGCATTTGGGAAATCTGCGTAAAGGCTGACACGATCAGGAACAAGCCGAATGAGTGCATTTTCTAAGCCTGCCATTTGCCATCGGAAGTTCGCAATTAAACGCCCTGATCCCCGCCGCAGCTTTAACTTGAGCACTCGTTAAAAGGAGGTTTGCAATTTAATTACACCCCGGGCCAGGTACAAGCCCACATTCATATTCATTTGCACCTAGCGGAGGAAGTTTTCAGCAAGCTGGAGTGTAAGTTCGAGGCGCCCGATTCGAACATTCTGGAGCAGCCACTAAGCGCATAATCTTGTAAACTCTGCAGAATGCTCCGAATGCCATAACTAAAATAAGCAGGCGACGCAGGGATGAAAGGAGTGAAACATATTATCCCAGAGGGCACAACCAGATTCCGAGCATGGCTTCCCCGGCAAAGTTTCTGCAATGGAGCTGGTGCAAGTGCTGGATGCAAATTATTTGGCCCGGAGGTTAACTAGGGTCGTTTAGCAAATGCCTAACACACAAAAAGACGCAGTGCTCGGAACTGGGGGACCAGAGGTGAGCTCGTGCCACGAGTGTATATATTGTTTATTCACTTAAAAATTCACTCTTTATTTATGCAGAAAGTAATCATAGGTTGGTATGCATTACATTCTGTGATACTATAGTTCTTTATAGCACTAAGTAGTTCAGGGAATTTAAAGTCCGTTTTGCCGCAATTAACGCACATCTTGACTTCAAAATCACGCAACCATCTCTAGCAGGCGCCCGCCGTCTTTTTATGAGTCCTTCTTGTATTGGCATTCATGAGAGTGAGCCGAGTATTTTTCCGAGGCCAAGGTGGGGGAGCTGGCTGCTGGGTGCTGTAAGTTGGGTGTTGGGTGTTGGAGGTTCCAGGGGGCGGCTGGCTAACCACAGTCTGAGCTGCAGCACCGAGCCCAACAACAATGACAAGTACAATAAATGCCTTTCAACTGCGGTTTCACATGCTCTTGAAGTGAAGTGGCGGAGAAAGGGGTCAGGGTTCCAGGGCCAGAGTTCCGGCGTCGGGGCTGAGGGCAGTGTCATAAGCCTCAAGTGCTATTTGCAGTGAAGTGGCCCATACATCTGCAGAGCATGATAGTTGGGGTGTAGTCCCCCGCCCGTCCCTTCGGTCGGGCCTGCCTGAGCCATACTTTACTGGTGCAGCTCCTAATGAAACTTTATCCCCGGAGTGCTAAGAGTCTGCCCATCTGCCCGGGCTCTATTCGGAGCCTGGACAGGAGCACTCGTGCCAACTATTTTTCGGTGTCTGCACTCGGTTATGGCCTGCATCTGGGCCTGTGTATGCCTTGTCTAGCATTTAGTTGCTCTTTTCGGAGCGACGGGCAAATGCGTTCGCCGGATTTGGAAAATCCTTGGACATGTTATTATAGTGAGTAATCAAATGCATTTGACTACGATTCGTTTTCTTGCTCTTAATTGCACACAATTATTTAATTGCTATTTAAGCATAGGCCATGAATAACAATATTTACTCATTGGCCAAAGAACACCTCACCTGCAATTAGTTGGACAATCTGGGTGAAGTAAGGGCCTTTCCAAAGAAATCACAGCCAATTTCCTGGAACCTGCTAAACTTCACTTTCGATGTGTGCCAAGGCACTTCAGTGTCGGATTCTAATTAAGATTGATGTGTTTATGGTGGATTCCCGGAGCGATTGAGCAGCTCGCCATGCTCCGCGCTCGACAACAGCTCGACTGCCCTTCGTGTCTGGAAGTCACAGTACGTCTTCATTTTCCACTTGTAATTATTGATGAGCTTCGATTTGACTTTTGTTTTCAAGTGTATTAACGTAATTAGTCCACCCATCGAAGAGCGCTTAAAGTTCAACTGTGGCTCGTTGACTCGCTCCTCTGCTTCCCCTCTGCACTTCCGCCCAGTCCGGCCAGTCAATCAGAATGTCAGGGAAGTCTGGCAGTCGATGAACTGATTGACATGCACAAGAAAAAGGAAAGGCCCCCCAGCTGTGAGTGTGCGAATGCAAATTGCAGGCAGTGTGGCCCACAGATAGACGGCGTCCGGAATCCGATGGCTGCTGTGGCTAACCGCATGGCCAGGAATCTCCGTCGCCAGCTAGTTGCCCAGGTGCCTGTTGGCCTTCGAAACACTTCACCTTAAATTGGCCAGAATGAAGCAGGGTGCATGAGTCACTCTGGAAACGATTGATCGAATTACAGATGGGGTTATCGAAGGAATAAATTCCCCTACAAAGTCTTAAAGCGAACCTCTAATCCTTGAATATTTGTACTACAGGAGTACGTTTTACGATTAATTCTAAGAAAAGTAGCGAGTTATTTAATTAAAGTCACAGTATTTTTTTCCTCTCCCAGTATTCAGTCTCATCAAAAATCACGGCCAGAAGTATCTGTAAAAGCAATTAAGTTTTCTATTATCGAAATCAAATGCAGTAAAAACCAATAGACCATCTCCAACTCCGGATGGCCAAGCGCTGCAAGCAACATCATCAATATCCACCACATCATCATCATTCCCATCACCCCCGTCCGAATCAGCAGAAACAATCAAAACCAGGCAGCGGCAATTGCCGAACCATAGGCAACTCCATTTCCCCCGGCATTCTCGCGATGGGAAGTTCATCAAACCGAGCAGGAAAATAGAAAATAATGCGAGTCTGAGGGCGGAAAGGGAGGCTTGGGGGCGTCTGTGTCTGTGTCGGTGTACATGTGGTCGTTATTGTTATTGCTTTTCGGCCAGTTCCAGCCTTGTTCCTGGCTCCTTGTTCTGTGTTCCGCCCTCGGATGCATCGTGCGTCTCTCTTGGAGCCGCAAGAAAAAAAATCCTAGTAATTTTTGAAGTTGCTTTTTGTAGGTGCTGTTGTTCTTGGCTCCCTGCCAAAACCTCTTCATCATCAAAAAACATGAGAGGCGTCTGTGGCCACATAGAGCCCGGTGAAATTAACATAGGGAAGGTACTATTCGAGTTGGAGGGAAGGAGCCATGAATGCGACTGGAACATTGGCGGCAGAGGCTGTAGAGGCACTCGGCATGTGGAGAATATGAATCGAAATGCCACTCGCAATGCTGATGAAGCTGCTCCTTGCCGAGGATTCATATCCACTTCCTGGAACGACTGAAATTTGATTTTTATTCGAAGGAGCAAAGAGTTTCCCTTTGAATTTGAAATTTGGACGTATGATACATTCTTTGCTTTACATAGTTTAAAATTCAGGAAAAATGGGTCACCTTAGAAAGTTCTTAGGAAAGAAAAAATAGGCTTAGCACGCTTGAATATTCTAAACGCTATTAATACATTCAAGCAGGCTTATAATAGGCATTATTCACATTCAATGGCATACTTTGCGGCGAATGAGAGCCGTTATTAAATGCTTGGAGCTCAATCAGGTGCGAAAACGAAAGTGTTTACCGATGGAAAGGAACCGTAGCTGAATGCTTTCCGGGCAATTAAATAAACACAATTTTCAAATTGTATTTAAAGTACAAGCTGGCGCACACAAGCTCAAGCGGCTTATGAGAACGAGTCGGCCAGAAAAAAGGCCGCTTAACTTCCGGTCAAATACGCAGGGACATACACAGGCGCCCACTTGAACTTCAACCTACGAAATCCGCAACCTTCAACCCGGTCTACGGCCCCTTCGCCTTGGGGCCTCAGCACGTCCGGCTGCAAAATTTACTTAGCCCGAAAAAGCAGGCAAAGTGTGAAAAAGCCGACGAAATGTTGTTATCTAAATGCGCGCGGAACTTTTCATCCGAAAGGATAGAGAAAGGAGCACAAAAGGCGGCCGAGACCCTCGGACAAAGGATATTCACACTCCCACATTGCCACGGCGCACACACACTGCTGTTACTGGGCCAGGACTTAGCGCTTATTAAAATCCCTTTAAAACCGTAGCGACTGCCGGCTAGAGAATCAATTAAGTCGAATACACTTCCTGGAGGATAATTGCTTTCGGAAGGAGAACTGCCGCCAGCTGAAAACTTTTGTCCGAATAAACTTCAGCTCCAATAACGAGTTAAGCGAAGCGTTAAGGCCTAATGGCAACTTAGGCGATTTTTATAAGTTGCCTTCCCTTGGGCCACAAATGGCCATGAAGGGATTGCGAAGTGGCTTACAATTTCATGATGCCTTTTCATTCTAGGTAGGGATTAAAATATATCTAAAAAGAACTCATTAATAGTTTTCTTATAATGCATATTAAATGAATCTCTTAATCTTGAAAAAAATCCCAAGATAATAATGCAGATACTGGGCATTTCTTCGTCGATCAAACACGTTTTCAATCCGCTTTCAACCCGCTTTTGTTATTACTGGCATAAATTCAAATTAAGTGCGCTTCAGATTCTTTAACCCAAATTGTTAAAGTTTAAGAAGTTGGTTAATTAATGTTGTTGTTTTCAGGGATTCGGGTTTCGCCGTCAGCGACTAAGTGATTTGTTAATTTGTAATAATACGGGCGCCAACTGGTTACCGCAATTAACGATAATGAATGGGCCGCTGCATTTGATTTTAGCAGCCAGCTATTATCGGTAATTGTAGACTGTTAGAGGGCCGAAATGCCAAAGTGAAATTAGCATGCTCAGCGGGCACAGTTTGTGAAAAGAAAGCCAAGTTGCTCCAACAGTCGTTCGCACACACATACACTGAGCGGAGCGGGGGCGTGGTCCGAGCTCTGATTGCCCCGACGTGTTTACAAGCGTTAAGCGGAGTGCCATTAAATGTTACGGCCGTGCAAAAACACGAGCCAATGACTGCCGGTGTCCAACCAGGTGATAAAGTGTCGAATGTGGCTCGTGGCCACACGGAGATCGCAGCCAGGAGCGGCAAATCGCGGCAAGTGGAGTGGAAGTGGCAAGCTGTCGAAGTCGAACTTTTTTTTTTTTGAGTAAAGGGAATGTGTGTTTAATGGCAGTCAAAGGTGTAGAACTTTTGCGTAATAGAAAAGTGCGAAAACTTACTGACGGGCAGCCAAAATTGATTTCCGATATGAGCTACGACTTACCTGAAATTAAAAGAGAATGATTTATGTTATTTATGGGAAAATTTTAGAAAGAGAGCACAACTCTTCAGAAATATGGTATTATTAAAATAAAATATTTGTTAAGTTGAGAGGTTACGCTGAAATTGTCAGAGGCATTTAAAAAATTATTTAATAAATTGCTAAAATATCCACCTAAATTAACTATTAACCAGGAAATACTGGCGATATTGGAGAGCAAACAGTTGATTTCATTAACTGCTTACTTATTTATCGGAACTGCACCACGAAGCCACTTGGTATGCATGGGGACTCAATTCAGAAGAGGAGTGTGTGGGGCAGCCGCAAGTTTACTGTAGCATAACTAAGAGGCAAGCCGGGAATCGGGGGCAGATAGGGACTCGGACAGGATTATTGGGATAGTGGTCGAGGGGAAGGTCAACCGCAGGAGTTCAACCTGCTGCTTGTGGCGAACACAAATAAGCGGAGCGGCCACAGAATGAGCATCAGGGCGGCAATTAAAAATCCCTCCTGGGGCAGGAGCGGCGTCAGCTAATGCCCTGCCTCATTGAGCCATTAATTTCCAGGTAAAGGCAAGACGTGCCAGTCGGGGGAGTGGACTGAACAGGCGGCGGCAGAGAGCTGACCTGCAACCTTTGCAATTTGTCCACATCGATTAGTGTCCGGCGCACATCGGCTCTGGCTGACAGAATGACAGCCATGTCCACGTCTATTATTTTCAACTTAACATGGTCCGCGCCTCCGACAATTGGCCAGGACATTTACCCCGGAGCCCGCCCCCTCTGCTCCTCCACCGCAACGTCGGCGAAAGGGCGCCACAATGCGACTTGCTCGCCGCAAAGCTGCACAATGGCCGACCTACAACTCACTTCCTTCCGCCGCTGTGTGGCAACCACGCCCGTTCCTCACACCCCCTTTAAGGGCGAAGGTGCCACTTCCCACCTTCCTACTTCCACCTTCCACGGACCGGCAATATCTTTAATGTTTTTCCCTGCCCGGCCTTTTTTTCTGTCGCTGAAACGTGTGTCCAGCGGAAATGACAACGACAGTGGCAATTACATTGTTGCATGACACAAATAGTGTTGCTTGCAGCAACTACAACAGGAACCCTCAAGACATAGGGGCCAACTAAGAATGGGATTACAGGAGTTTAGGAGCATTAAGGGTAGAGCCAAGGTATGGTACAATTTTGTTCTACGTTAAAATGTATGTGCAATGGAAATAATATGTTTCAAATATATTCCTGCAGAGGAACTGTCTTGGGTTCCGTGTATTGGTAACTCTTTATGATAAAGGTTAATTTTCTCAATAATAGCAGACAGATAAGATATTTTAATACAATTTTGTTTTTAAACGTTTTATGTTTGAGAAATCCTTCTTTAATCGGTGATGGTTTAAGTAAATCAAATTTACTTGTTAAATACAATTACAAATGTTGTATTTCAATAATTGATAATCATCGTAAAACTTTTTTGAAATTGTGTTCCTTATTTAAATAAAAATGGATGTGAATTATATATCTTTAAATATATCTTTATATAAAAATTAAAGTGAATTATATATTTTTAAAAATTGCGTATTTTCTGCCTGTCCGAAGGTGGCAGGATGACCAGGAGCGGTGAATATATGCTTCGCATTCGTTTGAGTGTGTGGCAGACACTGCGTGTTTAACTGTGCGGCGGCAAAGGTAAAAATTTAATTGATGTCATGTCGTAAAAAATGTGTCATTTTTACTCGATTTAAGCTCGTAGCTGGACGCGTCGTGTTTATCCAATTGTTATCAATTGTCCTTCGCAAGTGTGCGGTTCGGTGTCCAATGTCCTTCGTGCATGTTTATGGTCTGTCCACTGGCCAAACCCACTGGCCATTTACCCCGGGGGCCATCTTCCATCCTCCACTCTTCATGCCCCATGTCCATCGCCATGGCCGAGTGCCAAACTAATTGCTACAAATTAGCGCCTTTATGCTCGACGCAACTGCTGCTGGATCTGCAAGACCACGACTGGTCGACTGCTGAGCACATCCTTACCCTTTGTTAGGGCTTGTTTACGGGGAGGTCCTTCGGCCCCCATGTCCACCATGTCCCTGTGCGTGAGCAACTCAATTATGTCACAATACGCATTAATATAGAGGCTAAATTCGGCTCAATTGCGAATTGTGTACGGGTTTGGGAAACTAGAAAACCGAAATTTGTCGTTTGAACAGCAGACTTTCAATTTTGGTTATTTAATCGAGGTATTTGAGAGATACATTTGAATTACAAAGGATTATTGTAAACTTCTTTGTTCAAATAACATTTTAGAATATGTAAATAAAAATATATTTGTTTGAAAGAAATTTAGCTTAAATACAGTTTAAAATTTAGAAAAAATTGGAAGCAAAGATTGAATTTAAACCAATGTTTAAGCCATTTTCATGTGCTTTTTATTAAATTTTCTTTTAAAATTCATATTTTTCTTGTATTTAAAACCCAATAAAAATGTATTATTTTATATTAGATTATAAATATAAAAAAATCGACAAATTATTTACAAGATTTGGTCTACAAGCACTTCTTCCTAGAGTACAAAAAGAAAGGACGCTGTAAAGCAATACTATTTCGAATTAATTTTAAAACAAATCTCACCTTTTTTTTAAACTGAAAGTGTTAAAAAGAACTGACAACTTTTCAAATGTATCATAAATTATTTTTTATGTGCTCGGCGGGTGGAAAAATCTTTTATTTCAACTTAAGCTCTTGCCAATTAATCAAAAGATTGGCCCATAAAAACAAAAATATGCACATATTTTTCCTAGGGTAGGAGAGGAACAAATCTGGCTGGCAGACAATTTGGGCCACTTAACACCTTGCTGAGTGCCTGCCGAAGCGCGACGATTCGTTTATTTAGAATTATTTTAATTTTAGCATTCTGCCGGATTTCTCGTTTGGCTCTTTGCTTTGAAAAAAAAAAAAATATTAGACACATTTCATGCGCTTGTTTGCATGCGCCCCGACTACCATTTGTTCTATATATTTTTTGAATTCCGTATTTTTTTTGGCCCGCTAAAGGAAGCCAGCATGGACGGACGACAATTTGTGTCGCTCGGTTGTCAGGACAACAACAACATCAAGAGCAACAACAACAGCCAAGCGTAATAATAAATGAGAAGTGGAAAAGTTTCGCCGCCGCCGTGCTTATTGTCAAGCTCGGCCAGGCCATAAAAAACAAACTTCAATAGCAATAAGGCGACAAAAAGAGAGCTCGGATAAAAGGACGAAAAAATAACTGCCGGACCAAAGGAGCAGCGGACAAAACAAAAACAGCTAGAGGAAAAGTTCAAGGCACTGACTTTATAGCTGCAATAATGCCCGTACACCCTCGTCCTGGCCCGGAGGCGGGGGCGGAGGCGGAGACAGAAGCAAGGCTCTGCTGGTCTGCGGGCTGAAAAGGTGAGCCACACGCCAGCAACAGCGAGCCACAAAACAAAGCCAGTTGCAGCCAGCAGGAGGTGGGTGTCGGGGCATGGGGCATGGGGCATGGGGCGTGGGGCGTGGCAGGAGGCAGGAAGCAACAAGGCCACGCCGTATCCCGCCGAATGTGTTGAGGCACTTTGGCGAGGTAACGAAATGTAACAAAGTGCTGGGGCGTGGCGGGCGCCTGGTTTTAGCAGTCACCAGCAACCAGTTACCAGTTACCAGTAACCAGCACACCGGCGGGGGACGAGGAGAGGGAGGCGTCCGCCAGGGGTATTAGGTCAGGTTTGTTGTGCGGCTTACACCGGAAATTTGTGTTTAGAAGGCCGCTGGCGTTATTCTTGTTTGCTATTTTCGTGACCGCTGCAAGGGGAAGGAAAAAAGTAGCAAAGCTTAATTTTTTAACAAGATGCGGAAGATTTATCTTTCATCTCCATGTTGTCGAGTGCTGAGAATGAGTTCCGGACTTTGATGACACTAAATTTTGAGCCTAAATTGGCTAAAGAACAGGTACTTAGCTCTCTTGCGTTATATGGATAAACTGCTGTGGCTGGACAGTGTAACTTCAAAAGGAGGCAAGACCTCGAGTATTCAGCTTTCTTCCTTCTGCAAATATAGTTTTCCTACAGACATTTCAAATATCTACGTTTATGAGGGTTAAGCTGATGAATGAGAACATTCAGTAATAAAAACACAATATTATTTTTATCCCAACCGAATTGTTAAAAACATTTATACCCGATCAATGGTGTAAATAATAGTGCCCGCTGTGTGTCGATATCATTGATTGCGGCAATCGGCATTCGAGTATCTATACAGTCCGAGGAGCCGTGTTAATGACCAGGCCAATGACAAAAGGACAATGCCAGTCGTGGGCACGCAAGAGTCAAACGCACCGCATTCCCACAGGACATGGCCGGACAGGTGAAGGTAAACACGGGCAAACAAACATGACAGGGAAGCGGGTTGACACTCAGGCTCTGAGTGACGGAATGACAGACTGATGGCCGGGCCCCGGGCCCCGGGCACATTAATAAAGTCAATAGAGAGACAATAGTTGAAAATTAACAAATGAATCGAAATTGCTTAAACAAACTCATTAGGCGCCCGGCCTGTCCTAGTCCAGCAGCTCCGTCGTTGACACCCAAGGAACGCCCCTGGGATCCGCGGACAAGCATTAATATTCCGCCACAAATACTCGGGGGCGGCGGTGGATCCCTGCCCCAGGTAAGCACTGGCCACCGCCTCTGCGATTGTCCGTCGAATGCTCGCGAGTTTTCCCCGCTGCCGCGCTCTGCTCTTATTGCATGTAATTAAATTTTCCAACCTTAATGTGCTAAGCATAGCAATTTACTCTCTCCGCCGCGCAGGAGCCCGTCCTGACGCCCCGCGCCGTCTGCCTGCCAGTCACGAGTTTAAATTGTCAGAAACTGTGACAGGCCGACACCTTCGGCGCAGGTGTGGAGGCGGGCGAGGCGACAAGCCGCATATCTATAATTTTCATTAATTTTAATTGGCTGGGGGTGGGCGTGGTCGTGGGTGTGGGCGAGCGACGACATTGGCTTGCAATATAATAAAATTTCATTGAATATTAAACTGGAAACCCACTTTTCCAATTGGGTTTGAGGATTATTGTTTTTCAGTTGGATTTTTTAATAATCCCAATATAAACCCAACTCATTTGGGAGGGTTACCATAAACTGGTCCATAATATATTCATAGGAAACGTTCACTGGGAAATTATTTGAATTATTGTTTCGAACTTTAAGGGAAACACAACGCATGAACCAGAACAAAGTAGGTTTTCAGTAGCCGCCTTTCGAATGTCACAGGCCTTTGATAATCCCTTTGTTCAAAGTACACATTTAGTCCGGGGCATTCTTTAAATCTTTGGGTTATTTTTGCATAGAATGCAAAGGCCCGGCTAAATTCAAAATTTCAAGTGTTTCAAGTGCCTGCTTTTGAAAAACTCAACCAACGCCCAAGGATGCTGCTGAAGTTGTGCTCCGGCTTGTCCCAATCTGCGATCCGCGAAGCGCGCCAGCTGCTAAGTCAAAACCTGTGCCACCTCGCCCATCCGCGTAAGCGCAGCCGGTCGCTCCAGGATCTGACCAATGTGCGCGGTAGCCACTGTTGTGGTCCCCTCAAGGCAGTGCCTTCACGGCAGGAGCACCTCAATGCCCTGAAGGGCGAGGAGTTCGATATACTGGTGGTCGGCGGCGGGGCCGCCGGCTGTGGTTGCGCGGTGGACGCCGCCTGCCGCGGACTTAAGACCGCCCTAATTGAAGCCGAAGACTTCGGCAGTGGAGCCAGTTCCCGCTCCAGCAAGCTGGTTGACGGCAGCGCCTCCTATCTGGGCACAGCCCTGAGGGACAAGGACTTCGAGCAGCTGTACATCATGCTGCAAATGATGAGTGAGCGAGCCACCATGCTCAAGATCGCTCCACACCTGAATCGCGTTCAACCGATGGTCATACCCATGTACAGTGTACTAGGCATGCCCTTCACCTGGTTGGCTCTCAAGGTAAGATAGTAACTTTGTTGTCTAATTATTATTGAAATTAGCTGACAAAACACTTAACCATTCTTAAACCCGTGAAGGGTATTATAATTTTGGTCAAGAGTTTACAGTGTAGTAAAGAAGTCTTTTTCGACCCTGTCAAACTTTTATTTTCGTGGTCAGCGTAAACAACCCGGACGATCTATCCATATTCGTCCGTTCGTCTATCTGTCCGTTACTGTTAATTATATCTGAACTACCTGAATGAGACTTTGCGGCAGTCATCTTTATATATTTATTGGTATATAGGCGGTACCGGACGACTGTATCTTATAGATGTTATAGGAATGATATAGGATGTCTAGGATGTAAGCGTTATGTATATGTAAAACTCTAAAAGTATGTATTTAAATAGGCAATGTCAAATAATCTAATAGAATATTGGTAGATTGCACAAACTTGGAAGTGAGGAGGGTGTCTTTCGTTCTAGATTTTAATTTATTTGTGGTTGAAGGCAAGAAACTTTTTATAAGACCCTATTCACCTGTGTACACCTCGTTTTGAGCTGTCATTAAGGCGGAATAATCCAACCAAAATGTTATATATAACTGATCTTCCTAGGCAGCACCACAGCATTATTATAGTTATTAAATTTAATTTTTAAACTTTAAAACCAATTTATAGCTTAGGTAACGTCAAAAATAATATTTTGCTTAGCATTTTTAAGAATATTTGGAAGTTTGACGCCAATGGATGTTGAAGCTCTTGAGGTATGCCAGGTAAAACAGTACTTTTTATTTAAAGCTTCGGATTTAATGGGATTTCTATCCAATTCTACACATATACGTAGTTTTATTCGCTGTATCCATAAGATGCACAAACCAACGGATGATGAAGGAAACAGACAGAAGGAGATCTCAGATCCGAAACATAACATTTTTAACATATTCTTACAAACTGAATCAATTAGGCAAATTAAAACACAAAATTCCTGACAAATGTACTTTTTTTCAGGTGTACGACTTCATATCGGCTACATCGAATGTGCGCGGCTCACACTGCATCTCCAAGGAGTCTGTGCTCTACGAGTTCCCGCTGCTGAAGACGGAGGGGCTGCGCGGCGGGGTTGTCTACTACGATGTCCAGTTGGACGACGCCCGGATGTGCTTGGCCTTGGTTATGACTGCCGTCGCCCTGGGCGCCAATGTGGCGAACTATGTGAAGCTGGTGGAGATGCTGCCTCAGGAGGGCTGCTGTCGCGTGGTGGGCGTGAATGATGCCCTCACCGGCGAGACGTTCTATGTCCAGGCGAAGGCAGTGATCAATGCCACTGGTGCCGGCACGGATGCCGTCCGTCAATTGGACGAGGAGGGCACTCCCCCGATCGTCGTGCCCACGCTGGACACCTACATCACCGTGCCGCGGTACTTCGGGTCCGGGCGCTACGGCCTGCTGTGCCCGTCGTCGAAGAAGGAAGAACCCACGGTGGTAATGGTGCCCTTCGAGGGCACCACGGTGGTGGGCGTCCATGAAATGGAAGGCGTGTGCATGTCCCAGAGTCCCTCCCCCGATCCAGAAGACGTAAACTCTCTGCTAGAGGCTACCAAGGAGAAGCTAGAGCCCTGTGTGGAGCTGGGAGGTTGTCACGTGCTCAGTTCCTGGACTGGCCTGCGGCCCAAGGTCGGCTGTCCCACTGACAAAAAGGAGGATAACGAGGATGACAAGCTTCCCGCACCGGTCAGCAACTACATGATCGAGGTGAGCCCGAACGGCCTAATCACGCTGGGCGGCGGGCGCTTTAGCAGCTACCGCGTAATGGCCGCCGATGCCGTTGACCTGGCCATCAAGTCGTGCGGACTGTGCGACGACCATGTCACCTCCAGTTGGACCGACAACCTGCCGCTGGACGGCGCCCAGAACTGGTGCTGCATGCTGCCGCTGGAATTCCTGCAGGACTACGACGTGCCCATGGACGTGGCGCAGCACATATCCGACTCCTATGGCTACAACGGGCACGCCCTGCTCACCCAGGGCCCCGATATGCTGAATCGTCTTCATCCCAAATTTCCGTACATCGAGGCGGAAGTGAAGTACGCGGTGCGCAGCGAGTACGCCTGCTCCCTGCTGGACATGGTCGCTCGGCGCATGCGCGTCGCCTTTGTGGACGCGGCCGCCACGCTGCACATGCTGCCCAAGGTCCTCAAGATCATGGCCGCGGAGATGAGCTGGGATGAGGGGGAGCAGAAGAAGCAGATGGTCGCGGTTCAGGAGTTCCTGGTGCGCCAGATGGGTCTCGGCAGCATCGTCCGTCCGAAGCCCATGGGCAAGGGCCAGCCAAGAAAGAAGTCTACCTCGAAGGGCTGCTGCCGGGCGGCCGCTCGCAAGGAGACTCGCAAGGAGGCCAGGAGCTACTCTAAGGCCTTTGCCATGATTACTGGGGCTCCTGACGACAAGCTCCCGACAACCTCCAATCAGAGCGCGAAAATGTGCAACCTTCCCGAGGTCTTCACATCAGGGATCACACACAGGGCGGTAGTTGGCAGTTCCCTGCCTGCCTCCGGTGACCGGTCGGGGTCCATTACCAAAGACTGCTCTGACAACAAGTTCATGTGCTAAAACAATTACGCATCTAAATATTTTCTAAAAGTTCAACTGAGCCTGAGTTACATCCCAAAAAAATTAGTTTCAAGACAATTGGTATTCATATGCAAACTCGTAAATGCAAACTCGTTGTCGCTAGAGCCCAATCCTTGGCTCTAGAAGTGCTAGATGATAAGCACCGGGAGAAAATGTTCGAACCGGGTTGAAAAAATCTTTAATGGAACAAACTACTGTCAAAACGATAAACGTACTCAAAATATAGACCAATAAATTTCGAAAAAAAAAATTAATATATTTTCAGTACTACCATAAGATAAATCCGCTTCAAGAATTCTAAAAGTGACCAAACTCAAAGAGAAAGATTAAGTACTTTTTACTTCTTTGCTCTCTCGGGTACTATTTTTATTATTTTAAGCATGGGTTAGGTAAGAACGTATCAGAAAAATAAAATTAAATAAAATTATGTTTTAAAAACGCACTTTTTAGGCAGTCTAGAAATACATAAAATCTTCCATTGTAACCAGTATATTAGTTTTAAGCTTTAAAAGAAGACATGTAAAAGTTAATTTTATGCCAATAATATTTTGCAAATAATATTTTAATTAGACCAAAGTACTTCCCTTGCCCTTCACTTGATCCCAAATGCAGAAATCTGAAACTTAAATTGTGTAAACTTTAGAATTCAAGATTTTCCAGTAAAAATGTCCCTTAGTATTTTTCGTTTCATAATGAAATAAAACAAATGCCGTTCGATTTTCCATTTGGTAACAGGCGGCAGTAGCTAACGGTCTTCGATTTTTTCTGTGCGTTACTTTGGCAATTTGGAGTCGCTGGTGCTGTCGTTTGTTTTTAATAAATTAGCTACACTTGAGTGGAAGTGGGAAAACTTCGGGGAATCGTGGGGGTGACCCATTTTGAATTATTGTTATTGGGCTGGGAAATCATTTCTCGTTGTTTGCTACACTCTGAATGTGCTTATCGCTCATATATTGCCTTATTTATTGGCTGATTGGGACGGAAAGTGTGTGCATGAGGGTGGTATTTATATAAACACCATATTTTCCTGCCGCCGCTCGTTAGCGACGCAAATGACCTTTTTATGGCCACATTTTTGAACTGCTGTGAAATTTAATTTAAATTTCAGCTCACCAATATGGTTTTAAGAGTATTCATTTATCATAAAATTAAAGAAATTAGACGATTTGTGGATTTATTATTGATTCATTCATGTTTCTATCTTTCCGAAATTTGTTGTTGTTCTTATTTAAGTCGTATTCTTTACCTAGTTAAATACGTTGACAGTAACAGTAAGTGACAGTAACATTTTTTAGGCTGCAAGAAGAATCAATTGATTGTCCGTAAGAATGACACATTTTCTTAAACGAACTTCATTGTTCTTGCACTTCATTTGCCTGCTTGTTGGGAAGTGGTCTCGTTGAGTCACGCGCGAAATTTCGCAGTGGTAAAAATAAAACTATTAAACTAACCCAACGCAGAACACTTTCACTTTCCGCAGAGCTTCCCGCTGAAAGCCCCACTGCGGTCTTTTGGGCTGCATTTTATGCTGATTAGTTGAGTTAACAATTTGCAGCACGCGAAACTATTTCAGGAATTTCAAACTTGAAACATAAATCGCAGTGCCCTGCCAAGGGTCGGTCCTGGCCCTTCACTGCGACTACGGAGCCGAAGAATTTTAATAAGCTCGGGCCAGCCGTCGAAGGAAGTAAGTAATATGGAAAATGCAGGCGATGCACACGCGACCTCATAATAATAAGAATTCCCGCCAACGAGGCGAACGAGGAGGAACGCCTCGGGCATAAGGGTCCCCGCGGTGCGGCCCAAGGCAGTCAAGGACACCTAGCTGGCCATTTAGCAAAAAAAAGGAAGAAAAACCAGAGTACCACCTTAAATAGCTATGAAGTATCAACAAGAAAGGAAGCTAACTTCGGCACGCCGAAGTTGTTATACCCTTGCAGATTCCAATTGTATAAATTATAATCTATTCCAATATAATACGAACTACTTTCATAGACATACAATTTTTACAGTTTTAAATTTTTTTACATATTTTTACAATTTAAATGTAAGGTAAAATGTAGTTTACCTCCACATTAACCGATCGTTTGTATGGCAGCTATATGATATAGTGGTCCGATTCTTATGAAATTTACAACAAAATTCTGAAAAAATATGAAATACTAGTATCTCA